>CADEPD010001954.1:0-10897 GCA_902829195.1 Fraxinus dipetala | reverse complement strand
ATTGGTTGCACATTTTAACTGGGAGCTTGAACAACTTAACATAAAAATTGATTTCTTACATGGCGAACTTGACAAGCAAATCTTTATGAACCAAAAGGTTTAAAGACAAACTAAAACATGATCACGTGTACTTCTTGAAAAGATCTTTATATGACTTAAAGCAATCACCTAGATAGTGGTATAAAAGATTTGATTTTTTTGTACTCACCATAGGTTTTCAAAAGAGTATTTTGATCATTGCCTATATTTCCAATATGATGATGCTAATAATGATTATGTATTTTTATTGCTGTATGTGGATGCTATGCTCTTAGTTGGTTCATCACCTAAGTGATAAGCAAGATAAAAATAAAGTTGAAAGGTTAATTTGACATGAAATATCTAGATAAAGTTAAAAGAATCCTAGTTATGAAAAGTGAAAGAGATATGTCAAATTCTGCTTTGTTTTTGCATCAATCCTCTTATGTTTCAAAGGTGATGAGAAAATTTGACATGCATGATTGCAAACGTGTTACATTACCTTTAGCTAATCATTCGGTATTATCTAAATATCAGGCTTCTTATAATGAAAAAGAAATAGAATACATGAGTATGACTCCATACTCTAATGTGATTGGATTTATTATGTATTGATGGTCTACACTAGACCAGACTTAGCATTTGCTATTATCTAAATATCAGGCTTCTTATGTATTGAAGTTGAAGGATTTTACAGATGCGGACTATGCGGGGGATAGTGATAATAGAAAATCTACTTCTTTCTATATGTTTACTTTGTCTAACTCATGTGTTAGTTGGAAATCACAGTTACAATACATAGTTGCTCTATACACGACAAACTCTGAATATATTGTTACTATTGAAGTAATTAAAGAAGCTTTGTGGTTTAGAGGTCTGCTTCATGAACTTTGTGTTTTAAATGACCATGTGGTAGTATATTTTGATAGTCAATCTTCTATACATTTATGCAAAAGTCCCGTCTTTCACAAATGCACCAAACATATTGATATTATATTATATTTCATTAGATATATTGTATCACAAGAAGCGGTAAGACTGAAAAAGTCCATACACAATATAATCCCTCGGACATGGGCACTAAGATACTGCCAATTGTGAAGTTTACAAGCTGCAAAGATCTTCTATACATCGGTGGAAGAAAATAATTTCCAATATTATCGGGTGTCCTTTTGAAATTATTACTAATTGGTGATAAGGTTTTCTTTACTAGTCTTTTAACATTAAGGTGGAGGTTTGTTGGACAAATTATTGTCAAACGACTTCCCGGGCTATGATTTTTAATCATTAGTTATTTAGTCGGCGTCGACCCAATGATTGAAGTGAAATATCAACACCTCAAATGGAATGACCCGAGCCTATAAATATTTTGGGTCATTGGAAGTAATCTAATTTAATTAGAATTGCTCATGACCCAACCCTTCATTCCTTGGGCGACTTTTGGTATTTGACCCGTTTATTGATTATTGTCTTCCTATTAGGCCTAATCCATTACTTAACATGAAATCCTAATATACTACTATATATGGGCAGCCTCTTTACCTTGAGAAATACACGTTATTGCCCTAGCCTTTTGTGAGAAAAATTGGCTGCTCTGTTGCTTCTTTGTGTGTCCTACTGCAGCGTTTTTCTCCTTGTCTATGGTTGCTGTGTGGCTCCAATAACATCTCCCTTTTGTGTCCTTTGTGGGCAATACAAAAGCAATCGGAGTTGTGTGAAAGTTGTAGGATATTGGGTTGTTATTTGGTGGTGCCGATCTTGGTTGGTTTTGATAAAACTGATCTCAAAAAGCCTTAAGCAATCCATTCTTTTGCTTAGAATTTTGGTATCAGAGCTATGTTGGTGTGTGAATTCCAACGAAGATCTGAGCAGAAACATCCAGAAAATCGATAGAAAGACAAATCGAAAAATATTTCCAGTTTTCTTCAAAAAAATTATACCCGCAACTGTATTTTTGGGCGAAATTGGTGGCAATCCAAAACCACGGGCAAACTCTACAGACGAAGACGCAGTTGGCAACAGCGCATGGAGGAGCGACCGGAGTCGCCTGGGAAAATTTCTTCAGGTAGAATACTTCTAACGTGATTTCTAATGATTTGGTGTTGTTAGTTTTTTGTTTCATGTTATACAATGAAATGTGGATGATTTTGCCCCTGGTCATTTGTAATTCGATTTTTTGCGTGATTGGTTGCTACAATTGTTAGAGACTTTATGGCAAATAGTGGTGGCCTTGAAATGGTAAATTCGCATCTCTCGTTATTTACGGACTCGGATTGATCCGCTCTGATAAATTGGCTTATCTCGTTTAATTTTTAGCACGACGCGTTATCGTTTGGGGTGACAATATGATTGAGGTTATCGTGTGGGGTAACGATTGCCTATACTAGAAATTAGGAACTACTTGCTTTTAATTATTACGTGATTAAACTATTCATTTGGTAAAAATCATCATATAATCACTAAGATATATTGTGCGTAAAACTGTTTGATTTGACGTATCTCTTGTTGTACCTTTAACTCATTAGAATACTTAAAATTTACCCGTTTGAACATTTTCTTGATCTAAGATCGATAATCTTACAAAACCCTGAGAATTTAGAACGATGTATATCATTTACGATCATAGGTTTACTTTGTGTGGCTTAATTGTGATTATGTGCCTTTCTGATTGACTCGTAAAAAATGACAACTCACAATTTTGATTTGGGAACTTTTAACGGAAAATGTGATTTTTTTAATCTGGTAACAAAAAATGAGAAGTATTTTGATTCAATAAAAAGTTTTAAAAGCCATTGATGACAATTTTCTGTTGATTTTCAAACGAACAAAAAGAAAAAGTTGATGAGATTGCTTACACTTCAAACATTCTACACTTGCCCAACACAGTTCTGAAAAAAGTGGGTAAACTGAAAATCACTAAAGAACTTTGAAAAAAATGGGAAGATTTGTATTTACTCAAATCCACTCCAAACAAGCTTTACTTAAGCGATTTTTCAGTTTTTAAAATAGATCATTCAAAGAATCTTGATGACAATTTAAACATTTTTAGCAAATTTGTTCAAGATATTATTAACTGTGAAGAGTCTGAGTCTGAGACCTACAAGGCTATAATTTTGCTTAATTTCATACCTGATACCTATAAGTGGATTTTTAAGGTGAAGGAGGATACTAGTGCATCTAAACCCCTAAGATTTAAATTTAGGTTAATTGCCAAGGGGTACACACAAAACAGGATGTAGATTATAATGAGATTTTTCGTCAATTGTTAAGTACATCACTATTAGGATCATGCTTGCATTAGTTGCAAATTTTGACTGAAAACTTTAACAACTTGACGTAAAAGTGCCACTTAAAATTAATCCTAAATTTCTAATAAGCACAATAAATAAATGCACACTTTATTTCGAAATGTCTTTGAGAACATTTGGGGCTAATATTGAATAGTAGTTTATGAAAATGTGGCCCCAAGTTGCATACATGAAAGAGAAATGTCTAGTGATCATTAATGAAAACCCTACTTTAGAAAATTAATAGCTTTGAATATCGATAATATTTCACGTGTACATACATGTGTATCGAAAATAAGGATAATTGAATTTTATCTTCATAAATAAAATCAATGGTATTTACTATATTGCCCGAATGATGAATCATAATTTATTTGAAAATTTTCGTCGACTAAATTTAACCATGTTTGGCCCTTATTTTTCAAAACTCATTTTTTCTTAAACTCATTTTCAACTACGCATTCTCTCTTTAAAAGAATATTACATGTGAATCCATAACATTTTTATTCTCATTAACCACGCATTCTTTTAAAAATTCAATTTTCACAAAATTTATTTTAAAAAAAATCTCTACGACTGTATGTGTGTGATGAAATTTCTCATCACCTCTGTTTTTTTCACCTCTAATATAAAGTACATGCTTTGGGTCTTGTCTCCTCAAGTTGGTGAACATATTTAATGCCATTGAAGTCATTTTATAGAATAAGAGACAATTTTTCGTGAATGCAGAACATGCATGTAGGTTTTATTTTTGTCATTTGCGATATTACTCATACTCTTATAATCAATAACGAAATCTTGTAAAGACATTATTGTTAATAGTGTGAACTAAAGTTGTGTCTCTACAAAACAATTTCACTACTTATCAATATAAAATCCTTTACAACAATTATTCTTTCCAATTCAACAATATGAATACCATTATCGAAGAAACCTATGCATTTGTCAGGGCTCATCTATCATTGCTTTTGCTTTTGCTTTTCGTGGAAGGGTTTTCTGAGGAAAATACTTTAATTCTTGTTTGAAAATTAATTTCTAAAAGAACTTATTTCAGAAGTATTTTGAAGTCATATTGGACCAGCTTTCTCTAAAAATTCTTCTATCTAAAAGAAATATTTTCATAAAATTAGTCAAACGAGTGTAAAATCAGCGTTTGAGTTTCAATAAATCATTTTTGCTTTTCAAAAGTCATGCCACTCTTAGTCACTTCCTAAACATAAAGAAACCTATTTTCTTGTACTTACATATGCCCTTATTTTCCTTTGAAAATTGTTGTCTTAATTTTGAAATGTAACAACCAACCATAGACTTGCAATACACAAACTTTAAGACATCTTAAAATAAACTTGAAAATAATTTTTATACAAAATTAATTTGGTACATTGTGAGTAATTGTGGACAATGTTAAGTCACCTAATCCAGTCCCCTTTTTTGACTTGAATGCAAATGTAGGTCTAATAAAGTGAGATTAACTAATGGGTGGTCAAAAATTGCCTTCCAATTTTCTTCCCTCTATGTATACAAATAGAAAAGGATGTGAATCTATACCCTATTTGACTTCCCACATTTTGCCTTAGGCTCCAAGGATACTTTGATTCTCAACTAATCCATTTAAGTCGTATCATGTGTATTTTCAAAGCTATATTACATTGTTAATTGACTCGATCAACTTGGATGAAAACGACATCTTTTCCAGAATTTAATTTTCAAATAAATATATACATGTTCTTTCTTTAATAATTTGAACTTTTAGACGATTTGATTAATATGATATTAGAATTGACAAAATCGTCCTCCATTTATAAAACTGCATCAAAACTTTCAGAATTCAACTTGCAAGTAATGTCACGTGTTGAAGACATAATTTAAATTATATAAATGTTCTATAACATTTTAAACTTTTAGAAGATAGTTACAATACTTGGTCGATGATCTAAATATTTGGTTAGGATTAAGAGATGTCTATATATTATCATTTTCTATCGTATCCAGTTCTACGTATCAAATGCATGTATTCATACATCAAAGATCGCGTGTATTTCAAATGCTATGTTACATGAACTCGTCTCAGACGGACAATGCTTATTATCACGACTTTTGTATGTTGGACTCGATAGGAAGTGTTAAAATTGAGAAAATTTAAGTTTATTACATGATGTGAAAAGTACTTGCAATTTCGTAGCAAACATTAATGGCAATGTCTTCCTCTGCACAAACATGTGATGGACTAAAACAATGGCTAAACTAATTTTTCATGCTACGTACAACCCAACACATTGACCAAATCTTTTTCATTAATGAGCCTACCTAATTTATCAATGTTACAAAATCAGAAATCAATTATACAATTTTTTATTTATTTCGGATATAATTTATAAGCAATTTCAAAGTTGAAAAGGCCCTCGACTACTTAATATAGTATAGCCATGTAGACTACTTGCATCCACGTCCCCCTCATTCCACTTTAGTAATTATCATTTACTAATAAATCAACAATAATGGAATATGAATTTGAGGTACTTCGTTCTCAATGATGAGAACTTTTTCGAAATTTCTCACTTGACGATACTTTGAAGTTTAATCGTGTTTGTTCTTGTTTTATAGAAGCATCGAAAATTGATTTGATTTGGTTTTATTATTAACTACTTTTATTATTGAGTGATGTTTTTTTTCTCAATACACATTAATGGGACGAGCGAAGAAAAGCACGACCCATGTAAGTAACAAAAGGACACAAAGGGCAAGTTAAGAGAAAATGAGGAATTTGGAGAAGAAAGCTGAAGAATTATCTATTCTATGTGGCGTCAAAATCAGCTTGATTTTCTACAAGCCAAAAGAGGGCAACGAACAAAGTGAGCTGACTATCTGGCCTAGATATCGTAATGACTTTGAAGATGTGATCGAATCCTACAAGTAGAGGTCTCGTGATGACAGAAAAATCGAAGTTTCAATCTGTATTCATATTAGCAAGACGAGATCAAAAAAAAATCAGGCCATTCGGTAAATCCTGTGTATGCTCAATCAAATCTCAAAAAATTCCTATGTTGTCCAAAGTATGCACCAGAATATGCTGTTGGAAAACATTCAGCAGCAGGCTACTTGTAACAGCATGTCGACCAGCAGTTATGTATATAATCCTTGTGATGGCTTGTCGGGGCCTCGTATTCTGGAGAATGTTCGACTAACCAATACTGAGACGCTGCTGGATTATTAGTTCCAACCCGCCCCCAATGCACCACCGTGTGCTGCCAAGTGCTCCACCTCAAATCGAAAAAATATGAATGGATAAATGGGAAAATTGTACGGGAAGTTCCCGAGCAATCCGAGTTGTAATTAGTTGTCGAATAAACAGAAATGACGCAAGTTAATTACTTGATACTTACTAATCTCGAGTTTTTGAGGAAAATTACTTGATCCCTAGTAACCATTACTTGACCGGATCAAGATTCCATGCTTTAAAATCTTGTTAGCACATTGAGAACTCAAATTAAACCACTCTTATTCAAATATTTAGGGGAAAAGACCTCAACAATACTTTTCTTGCTAAAGAAGCAGCAAAATATATGGACAATGAGCAAAACAGAATGACTTTATACAACTCCAAAAAGTCATTCTTTTCCCTTCAATATCAAACATGAATATCTAATCTAATTATTCACGTTATGTTTCTATTTCATCTGAATTTTTGGGAAAACTTACGATAGATTGAACAAGAAAATTTTCATCGTTCGATATTTTTGAAGCTCACAAGATCATGTCCTCCAGCCCTCCAAGAGAAACAGCCAATGGCACCACAAACTACCAGCCCTATTGGTGTTACCATTGTCATCAGACAGTCCATGCTTCCTCGGACAACCCATCCGAGGTGACTTGTCCACGGTGCCTCGGCCAGTTCCTTCTTGAAATTGACATGGGAAGTACTAGACCGGTTCTTGAATTCACTGCATTTGATCCCTCCCCTGAGGCCCGAATTCTTGAAGCATTGTCCCTCATATTTGATCCATCAATTGGTTTGCAAAATCCCGACATGGACAGAAGAAGGAATGATCGAGGCTCTAGACAAAGAAATCGTGTTCTTGACAGAAGGCGTCATAGGGAAGGATCTGAGCCTTCCAACCGAGGAGGTTGTTTATGGCCGAGAAGAAGAAACAATTTGCTTGATGAAAACGGGGATGACTGGGGTCCCGAATCCGGGATTCTAGCCCGTCCACGGACCTGGATCATTCTCAGACCATCCGGGCCGGTCCCAGATGGTGGTGAGAATTCACCCCGGGAAAGGCTGATACCACCTAGGGTGGATCCCGGGAACTACTTTGTTGGCCATGGAATGGAACAACTTATTGAAGAACTTACTCAAAACGACAGGCCAGGGGTGCCGCCAGCACCGGAATCGGCGATTGATGCGATTCCAACTATCAAAATTGAGCCATCCCACTTGGCTACCAGTTCAGAATGTCCAGTCTGCAAAGAAGAATTTAAAGTAGGAACGGAAGCAAGGGAGCTTCCATGCGACCATGTATACCATTATGATTGCATTGTCCCTTGGTTGAGGCTTCACAATTCTTGCCCTGTTTGCCGCCACGAGCTCCCTGTTCCATGTGAAAGTTCAGTGGACTCATCCAGCGATGCTCATGGGGGTGGTAGTGACCGGCGGTGCTGGAGGCTGAGGCAGCTGGGCAATATGTGGCCCTTCCGATCTAGATATCGACCTCTTCATCCACATCGTGGTGGCACAATAACGTCTAATCATGGTGAGAATTGAATTCATGATCCAATACTAAAATTATGTAGCATGATCCAATGCAAGGATGTAGAATTAGACCGTATTTCATAATTGCAATAAATCTCCGATAGTCTAATTATCACACACTATCCAAATACAGTGTAACTCCCTAGAAATTGCTGTTTTATGTACATAAACTATGCATAATCATTTGTAATTAGTTCAATCCGCCTTTCTCATGAGCAGATTCCTGGAGGCAATCTTGTCATATTCTTTAGCCCGAAAATGCATCAGCAGTAGTATGAATTCCATACGAAGAGAGAAGCTAAAAGCTGAAGATCCACAAAAACTGCAGTCAATTTAGAACTGTCATATGGACAAGAATTACAAAGGCAGGTACCATAGAGTTAAATCAACAAGAACTGTTAAGAATTCCTCATAAGAGGGTTACTAATTTCAAACAAAAATAAGTGTAATCAATTTTAGACGTAATTCATATGGTCGATCAAACAACTCTTCTCTCTCAGGGTTTACATATCTGTCACGACCAATGCTGATAGTTTCACATTCTTTTGGGCTGATGTTGAGTCCCAGCGTAGAAGCCTTCTGTATATGATGTGTTCTTGAACATTGACTGCAATGTAGAGACCAACTTTAATGAATACACTGACATATTGAATTTTAAATGATATATGAGACAACAGACCAAGCTTTTGAGGAGGATAGTGAAATTAGAGGTCAGTTCTAAATCAAAATGCACACAAGAAATTATCAAATTATTACTGTGGACTGTGCTCAGCAGATGACTTGAAAATAAGGAAAGGGGAATGTTACAAACATGAAACACCCATAAAATTAAAGGGACCTGTTAAAATTCAAATAATTGTCTAACTCATGTAGTCCTTCGCGACTAATAACTTTCAAGAGCACAAATTCAGATTTTACTCCTAGACAATGATTAAGCAACTACTGCAACAAATAGTCCATAACATCAAGTTAAAAAGGCCCAAGAGCAGTTGCTATCCATACAGTTCCAGAAATTCATAAGGAAAATTATACTCTACATGAAATATATAAATATATAATATATTCAAGTTAATTGGAATGGAGGAAATTTTGGTACTCACGAGTATGCTCTTCAACTCCACGGAAAGCTGTTTTCTAATACTGTTTGATACCATGGAACCCAATTGTTCCCGATATTTCTCCATGTTCTCCTCTTTGACCTACACAGTCAAAATCATCATAAATGTATGCAGCTTTTTTAAAGTAATGATTTCAGAATAAAATATCCTACTAACCTCAGAAAGAACTATGGATGTCGTCTTCTCCAAGATTTCTTCAACAAGTTTTTCAGAGTCACCAAAGGAGCTTGACAAGTTCACAGCACTGTCGGCTTTCTCCCTTTGTGAAGCATGGGATGGTTTTACCACTTTTGCTACATAACAAAAGAATGTGCAGTCCCCATATTACATCAATCAACAAAGACCGATTTGCACAAAGAAAAGGAAATGAAGGGGAAAAATTTACCCCCTGAAAACCCAAAATTCATTAATTTTCAGAATTTCTTAGGCATTAATTAATGCACATATAAAAGAATACAAGATGTTTGTCATTGCTCTCTGTTTCATAGCCAAATAGCCAACAATATGAAGACTCTCTCTCTCCCTCTATGGTCATCAACAGTTGGTTCTTCGTATGGGGGTCACTCTCCACCTTTATCTTCCTGTTATCTAAGGTCAGGCATAGATACAAGTATTTAGAGGTCAGGCATAGATACAAGTATTTAGACACCGGAAAGGTGAGCTCCATAGCATATGAATTGGCTACAATGTCCCCCCTGGGGGTTTATTAAGCATTTTTTAGCATGAGGATTTACTTTCTACTTATTTCTTCAATTAGGAAAACAACGATACCAAATTGAGTCAGCAATTGATAATTGTGTATTTTTCAGAATCTAATTACTTGCAACCGCAAGAAGGCTAATGTCTGATCTGACTATATATTTATAATGTATAGGCAAATTATGAAGTAATGCAATGGACAATTCATTAATGAAATCAATTACTAGTAGTGGGTCAAGATTTTTTAACAATTGAAGGATACAGTGTATGTGACACAGCTTTAAGGAGAGTGAAAGGTGTATAAATACGGTATTGGAACAATGTCAGGTATGTGTCTAGAAAACAGGGTCATTTGCTAGGTACGTATGCCTGTTCAGTAACAAAAGAAACATGCACATATTCATATATGAATTAATAGGAATAAAATCCATTATGAACCTCAAGTCTTGCAATCTAAACACTGCCTCAATGTGACCATTAAAACTCAAGCATATTTAAATTATCACGTATTGAAATAAAAAATAAGCAATTGACTTTCTTACAAAACTATACCTGCAGTGGCTGTTGGTTTGTTATTCGGTGAGATATGATTCTTTTCAGGACCTTGAGAAGATGCTGTTTTTTCTGGAGGGTCAGGCAAGACTACAGCATCTGATGGAACAAGACCAGCCAAATCAGGAGGTTGATCCTTCCCTACTGGAGGGTTTGCCTGAGAATGTAACACAAGAAGTTCAAATCAAAACACCATTAACTACGCAGCTATATTCATTATTTACCCAACCAACTGGAGGGTTTGCCTGAGAATGTAACACAAGAAGTTCAAATCAAAACACCATTAAATACGCAGCTATATTCATTATTTACCCAACCAACTGGAGGGTTTGCCTGAAAATGTAATACAAGAAGTTCAAATCAAAACACCATTAACTAAGCAGCTATATTCATTATACCCAACCAACTGATCTTGTAATTACCTCCAGGTCAATGTACGCCGGGGTTTTTCCTATTGAATTCAGAAACTTGTC
>CADEPD010001936.1:0-11682 GCA_902829195.1 Fraxinus dipetala | reverse complement strand
GAGGCAGGCATATACGAGGTCTTCTCCTGATCTTCATCTAACAATATGAATCTGATGATACCCAGAGAAAGTATCCAGAAAACTGTATAATTTATGACCTGAGGTGCTGTCCACAAGATTATCGATTCGAGGTAGGAGATAGCTGTCACTAGGATGCTTTGTTTAGATTTGTGAAGTCGATGCAAACTCGCAACTTTCCATTAGCTTTCTTAACAAGAACAACGTTGGCAAGCCAATCAGGATATTGGATTTCCAGAATAACTTTTGCATAAATGAGCTTCGAAATTTCCTCTCGTATGGCTTCCCGCTATTCTGGTGCAAACTGCCTCCTCCTTTGCTTCATCGATTTTGCATCTAGGTTTATGTTCAATTTGTGTATTGCAACTTCAAGGTCAATCCCATGCATATCCTTGACATTCCAAGCGAATACATTGATATTACGAGAGAGACAAACGGTAAGTTGGGCCGCAGTTATAGCATCAAGATCTCGACCAATGGTAACTTTTTTACAAGGCTCGAGCTCAACCTTATCCATCTCTTCTACCAGGGCAAGCTTCCCACAATGCTCGAGCTCTAGCTCGACCTCGAAAAGTTGCATGATGTCAGCCATGATCTCTCGGACACTGGTGACATAGCACTGTCTAGCTATGGTTTGGCTTCTTCGAACTACCTCGACCCCATTACTAGTAGGAAATTTTACTGCCAGGTGAAAAGTTGAGACAATTGCATTGATCCTGTTCAGCAAGGACCTTCCAAGTATGGCGTTGTAGGCCATATGAGCACGATCTACTTGAAAGGTTGTGATCTGTATGACCTGTATCCCTTCTGATCCCAAGGTGAGAGATAACCCAACAATGCCTTCTGGAATAACGACACCATTTCCAAAACCTTGAATGAGGATTTTAACCGACTTGAGCTGTTGAGCTGAAATACCCATGTGAAGGAAAGCCTCATGCGACAGTATGTTAGCTACGCTTCCATTATCCACCAGAATTCTCCTTACCTAAAAATTATCAATGATCGTCGATATAACCAAGGCGTCATCATGAGGAAAAGACACGTCCTCTAAGTCCTTTGATCCGAAGGTGATATCTTCTACATTACCAAGTTCCATGCTCGAGATCGAGGAATATTGCATGGCGTTCTGCTTACGCCCGCTGTTGGAATCCTCTTCCGATGCCGTCTATCCTACAATGATATTGATAGTACCTGTAATTGGTTGCTTATCTCCCCTATCTTTAGGAGCCTTACCCTTATTCTGGCTATTCTGTTGACGCTTGTCATTGCTAACGTAAGCACCCAGAAAACCCCTCTTGATGAGAGCTTCGATTTTTCTCTTCAGGACGAAGCATCCTTCGGTCGTATGTCCATGATCTTGATGAAAGTTGCAGTACCTACTTTTGTCACAGGCTTTAGGAGGAGCCCGTAGTCTAGGAGGTCACTTCAACTCTTTAAGATATTTGATCTCCATCAAAATGTTAGACCTTGTGGTATTCAAACGAGTGAAAGGTGTTGGAGAGCGGTCTTGCCTTGGCTTCCTTCAGAAAGGATCTGGACGTTGGTTAGACTTATGTGGCCTATTTAGATCGGGCTTCTTTAATGGCGAGACATCTCTTCTTGGGAACATGGTCTCCTCCATGTTAATGTATTTCTCAGCTCGGGTAAATAGGTCAGTTTTTGAATTGGGAGGGGTCTTTGACAGAGACATCTTAACTTCCTCACATCTTAGGGTATATGTTAGAGCAGAGACTGTAGGTGTGATAGTAGATCAGGGATCATTAGTCTTTCCTTATTAAACCAGGTCATGAAATTGCGAAGTGTCTCGTGGGCCCCTATCGCATCTGCATCAGTGACGTGACTATCTTCCTGATCTGCTTACTACTCGTAAAAAAGGTGGAGAACTTTTCAGCTAAGTCTGAAAATAAGGATATGAAGTTGGGCTCCAATGTAGAGAACTAATCCTTAGCTATGTTTGTGAATGTCTGAGGAATGGCCTTGCACGTTATAGCGTCGGGTGTGACCTCTAAGTTCATAATATCCGTGTATATGTTGAGATGGTTGATGGGGTCAGTTGTTCCATCATAATCCTTTACTCGAGGGTACTTAAACCGGTTCGGTAGGGGGTATGACAAGACTTCTGGGGTGAAAGGAGTGTTGGGGATGAACCTTATTACTGTCTGGGACTTCTGAAGCATTCTGGTCATGACTCCCTCTTGAATGATTCTTGCCAGATCAGTCGAGTCCATAGCAATTGATCTCGAACCTATGGGCATATGTGGTACGTCTGAGGTTCCGGCATCACCGTGGTTGGGGTCGGGTGCCAGATCATCCGCTATAAGACCACTCTACAGGGATGGTACTAGGGGTGTAATTCTCTGATGTAGTAGCTGAGTTAGCGTGGCCACTTGTTAGTAGAGTTCCTCAAATACTCCAGGAGCGACTGCTGCCGATGGGTGTTGTGGTTTTCCCGATGATATTTCCTGGGGACCTGGATGGTCTCCGGTAGGGGGCTGGTTGGGAGCGGATGATCTTGCTGGAAGATGTCCTGAACATGTGTTAGCCATGGCTTCTGGTAGTGTTTCCCACTATGGCCAATGATACTACCAAAAAATTGCACTTAAATGAACTCGAACTGACTGATTGAACTCTGCACGATCTTATCTTTAATACCTGAAACAAAGGCGTCGAGGTGTGTCATCGTCCCCTCCGATGATTAAGTTAGAGAGAGAATTTGAGAATAGATATATGGAGAAAGATTATGTAGAAAATGTACCTGAATAATGAGGCCAGCTTATGTATTTATAGACGTTGGAGGTGGAATCCTAAAAGGACTCAACTTCGTGGAATCCTAATTTTCTGTGAAATAAAACTCGAATTCAGTTGAATTATTTATACAAGTTACAAGATACAATATATATACACTTGAGATGAGAAAGAAGACAAAATCAGTTACAAAATAAGAAAGAATATTCTCCTAACAAATCCATGTGCAAGGCTAACGAATTGCAAGATCACCAAGCCTTCTAGCATCTTCCATTATACAATCAACAGCTGATAAAGCTTGAGGGAATGATTAGGCCGCCAGCTTCTTTTATTCTTCTACCACCTTAGCTCGTGTTTCATCTTCCAACAGCCCCCCGCAAGATGGAGAGTAAATGTTTGCTACTCCCATCTTGACCATATGAAGATGAAAGCTTACAGAACCTAATACTTTGGTCAGAATGTTTGCAACTTAAGAACCAGTATGCACATACTCAGTGGCAATTTCTCCAGCCTGTAACTTATCTCTAATAAGGTGGCAATCTATCTCTATATGTTTAGATCTTTCTTGAAAGATGCATTTTGTGGTAATGTAGATAGCTGATTTATTATCACAGCATAGGTTGGTTGCTTGAGTGTGTTCGATCTTCAAGTCTTTAAATAGATATCTCATCCAAGTTAATTCATAGCAAACACTAGTCGTTGCCCTATACTCTACCTCAGATGATGATCTTGATACTACATTCTATTTCTTCCATTTCCAGGACACTAGAGATGATCCAATAAAGACACAATATCCTATAACTGACTTCCTACTATCTGGACAACTTTCCCAATTTGAGTCTGAATATCCTTTCAGCTGTCATTCAGATGCAGAGGGGTAGAATAGTCCCTATCCTGGAGCTCTCTTAAGGTACCTTAACACCTTATGTGCTGCATTGAGATGAGGCTTTCTTGGCTGATCCATATACTGGCTTAAGAGCTAAACAAAATAGGATATGTTTGGCCTAGTTATAGTTAAATATAATAAGCGTCCAATCAGCCTTCTGTAGATGGATGGATCAGCAAGTACTTCTCCTCTCATTTGGACAATTTTATGTTTTGATGAAGTGGCACTTTGGCTGGAGTAGACCCTATTGTTCCTGAATCTGCTAAGATATTCAAAGTGTATTTTCTTTAGCAGACGTGTATTCCCTCTTTCGATCTAGCCACTTCAATACCTAGAAAATACTTTAGCTTTCCCAAATCTTTGATCTTGAATTGAGAAAAGTGCTGCCTTGAGATTTTTTATGGCTTTTAAACAATTTCCAGCCATAATTATATCATCCACATAGACTAAAACTGCAACAAATGAATCTTGAGTGGATCTAACAAATAAGCTGCATCAAATTTGGATTGAATAAAACCATGCTGTAGAATAAAGTTGGACAAATTTGAGTACCATTGCCTTGAGGCTTGTTTGAGTCCATACAAGCTTTTGCGAAGTTTGCACACTTTTGATCCACAAGTACTGCCATATCCTGGGGGAGTTCTATAAATACCTCTTCAGTCAAGTCTCCATGTAAGAAGGTATTGTTTACATCCAATTGGTATAGGAACCAACCCCTTATGGCTGCAATAGCAAGAAGGGTTCTAACAGTGACAAGTTTTGCCACTGGTGAGAAGGTTTCATGGTAGTCTAAGCTTTCTTGCTGAGTGTATCCTTTGGGCACCAGCCTAGTTTTATGCCTTTCCACATTTCCATCAGCATTGAATTTCAGTTTGTAAACCCACTTACACCCTATTGCTTTCTTTTTGAGTGGCATATCAACCAACACCCATGTGTCATTCAACTCAAGGGCCTTAATCTCACTTTTCATGGCTTCACATCATTCAGGAAATTTGGTAGCTTTTTAGTATGTTTTTGGTTTATATTGCGTGGTTATGGAAGAGATAAAAGCTTTATGAGGTGCACATAACTTTTCATATGAAATAGTAGAATTGAGAGGAAAGGGACTACCTGGGGGAATGGAACTTTCTTCCTTGTTCAATGCCTGCAATGGGGAAAGCAAACTGGCCCGCTGACATATAAAGTCCTGCAACTTTGCAGGAGTTTTTCGAAGCTTGGTGGATCTTCTGGGCAGATGAGGTATGGCTTGATTACTATTAGGTATATGTTGATTTTGTTGCTATGAGGTATGATCAATTTGAAGGTTATCAGTATGAGAATGCTCTATAGATTCTGCAGGATCAGGAGATTGTTCTGATTGATTTTCTCATTCTTTGTAATTGGAAGGATTTTGAGGGAAACATAGGTTAGCAGGATCTGGTGGAACGAGTATGTTTGTGGCTTTAACTTCTTTGTAAGGAAAAATAGTCTCATGGAATATAACATTCCTTGATATAAACACCCTTTTGGTTTCCAAATCAAGTAATTTGTAACCTTTAATGCTGAATGGGTATCCTAAGAAAATACATCTTCTAGCTCTAGAGTCGAAATTGTGTCTCCCATTCACGAGTGTTGTGGAGTAAGCTAGGCATCCAAAAACAATAAGGTGGGAATATGTAGGCTTGGTCTGGAACAGCATTTCAAAGGGACTTTTATTGCCTGGAATTGTCGTGGGAGTTGTGTTAATCAAATAGACTGCAGTTAGAACACAATCAGTCCAATATCTCAATAGGATTCTACTCTGAAATCTTAGGGCTCTTGCAACGTTTAGTATGTGTTAATGTTTCCTCTCAACGATAGCATTTTGTTGAGGGGTTTCAACACAAGTTCTCTGATAGATGATTCATTTATCAAGATAGAATTGTTTCATGTTAAATTCTGCTCCATTATCACTTCTAATGACTTTGATTTTGTTTTGAAATTGAGTTTCTATCAGTTTATAAAAACTTTGCAAAGCACTGGTGGCTTCTGATTTCAATTTTAGCATATATACCTAGATACATCTACTAAGATCATCAACTATGGTTAGAAAATAACGTGATCCATCAAAGCTAATTTCATTGCAAGGTCCTCAGATATCATAGTGTACTAAATCGAAACAACTTTCAGATTTATGCTACCTAATAGGAAATGGAAGTCTATGTAACTTAGCTAAAGGGCATACAGAACAGGGCTTATTATGTGAAACAGTCTTAGGTATAACATCTTCAAGGGCTAGTATAGAATTAGATGGATGTCCCATTCTGTAATGCCAAATGTCAAACTAATTTTCACGATTGATAGCAGAGGCTGCAAGAGGAGATGTGTTGGTTAGATGATTCAAGGTTTCCTAAAGTACCATAGGTGAAACTACTGAAGTCAGGACTTGATAGAGGCCAAATTTTGCTTCACCCATTTCAATCGTTGTCCAAGTCGAAAGGTCCTATATAAAACAAACATTTGGAAGAAAAACAACACAGTTATTTAGTGCTTGAGTAAGTTTCTTAACAGATATAAGATTGAATGAAAATGAAGGAACACATAGCACATCTTAAAGGACTAATTTATCTGTGATATGTGTTGTTCTGACACATGTTACTGGGACAATTGTTCCATTTGGCAAGCTTACTGAGCAATTAGCTTTGGATTTGATAGAAGAGAGAAATGATAGGCTGCAGATCATATGATCTGTTGCCCCTGTATCCAATATCCAATGAGTGGTAGAATTGTTGAATTTTGTATAATTAAAAATAGTTGAGCAAAGTGATATACCAGAAATTTTTGGAAGAGCATTGTTTGAATCTGAAGGGGTTATATTTTGACTAGTTGATGATTTGAGGAAAGCCATCAAGTGAGAGTATTCTTCTTGAGTGAGAGACACATTTGCCTTGTTGATTTGTTGCTCCTGATTCATAAAAGCCTGATTTGCTGTTGGTGTAAACCTGTTCCTTTCTTCAAACTTGTGACCAAGTGGATAACCATGCAGCTTGAAGCATTTGTTTGCATTGTGGTCTGGCATCTTACAGTGGGAGGATATAGGCTTATTTCGATCCTTCAGGTATCTCTCAAGTGAGTGACCTGCTACTTTGCAAAAGGTGCAATAGTACATGTCTCTTCTCTGGGGAAAGGAATTATGCCTGCCATTATCTTTGAAATTTCCTCTAGCCATCAATGTCATTATCTTACTGGTTGATCCATCACTCGAGATCTGCCTCCATTTTTCTTCTTGCTGAATTACAGCATACACTTGATTCAAGGAAATGAATGACTTATTTAAAACAACATGTGCCTTAATGGCTTTGTAAGACTCATCTAATCCCATCAAAAACTTCATCACCCAATCACGATTTTCATTTTCAACTACAGTTTTCAAACCTCCATGTGCAACTAGGGATTGATTCATAGTTCATCAGTTCATCAGGTAGAGTTTTGAACTTAGAGAAGTATACACTTACAACATCTTGATTTTGTGACAGAACTGTGATGGCTTGCTTAATTTCGAAAATTCTAGGTGCATTCTGTTGTGCAAAGCGTTGTTCTAACTCCTGCCATAGTTGATAGGCTGTTTCAGCATATGTGGTGCTGCATTTGATAACTACAGCCATGGTGTTTTGAAGCTGGTTGATTACAATATCATTGCACCTGAGCCATTGCTCTTTCAGTAGATCATTGGGTTCCTGAGGCTCTTTGATGCTACCATCAATAAATCACAGCTTATACTTTATCCTGAGAGCCCTCTTTATCGATTTGGCCCAAGAGTGATAATTGTTTGCATCAAGGATATGCGTGACAAGAATAGATCCAGTACCATCATTGCGCCCAATGTAATATGGGCTGCTGAAGTGTGTGGGATCATGGATTGTCGAGTTGTCATTTTGGTTTTGATTAGTATTTTGTGGAACATTTGATGATTGATTATCTGTTTCAGCCATTAGGCTCTGACACCATGTAAATTTCTAAGATAAAGGAATTGAAATGAATGCAAATTTTCTATGAAATAAAACTCGAATTCATTTGAATTAATTATACAAGTTACAAGATACATTATATATACACTTGAGATGAGAAAGAGGACAAAATCAATTACAAAACAAGAAAGAATATTCTCCAAACAAATCCATGTGCAAGGCTAATGTATTGCAAGATCACCAAGCCTGCTAGCATCTTCCATTGTACAATCAGCAGCTGATGAAGCTTGAGGGAATGATTAGGCCACCAGCTGCTTTGCTTCTTCTACCACCTCATCTCGTGTTTCATCTTCCAACATTATTAAAAAGAAGAGAAAGAAAAATATATTTTAAAAAATGAGTATCAAATCAGGGCTAAATTTGGATGGAAATTGTCTATCAGAGTAGGGTTTTAGTATTTATTCTCAAAATGTTAACATCTGCTGCTGTCACACTTCCCATATAACAGTAAGAGATAAAACCAATAATTTAATACATTGCAAAAAGACGTTTTTGTTCAGTTTTCTCTCAATCTCGATCACTTCCCTATTCCTCGATATTGTTCTATGCTTTCTTGATTATTCCTTTCATGAAATTTACTGAAACAAAAGGTTAGTATTAGTTTTGTAAATTTGAGAGGTCACGACGAGATAAGCAGTTTATTGATACAATATGTGTTAAATGAATGTTACATATAGTTGTGGCACAAACAATACAATAAAATTGTGTAAAGTAGAAAACGTAATTTGTCCAGAAATCAACTTCTATGATAAGTCAAACTCAAAAATGTAATATGCTTCAGATGGTGGAAAAACAACAAGACTATAAATTTCAGATTTTCAAAATTTTCAAAACCTAAACATACGTTATACTTTGTGATTGTTTTCTCGGAACTATTGATTGAATATAATGGGACACAATACTTAAAGAAATATATGAATTTATATAGCTCTTATGTTTAAATATTCACACGGAACGACTTTATTGATAGATCAAAATTTATTAAAAATATGATTTTTTATCAAAATCAGAGCTTAATGTCTCCTTAGACACACGACCCTAGATGGTGTGGTAGAAATTAAATAATAACTATTTTTTTCAATAATTTCAATTTTTTTTTTTCAGTTTCACCCTTACGCTTCGAAGGAGATTCAAACTAAGCTCAATAACCTAGTAAATTTTCGCTCTTACAATTTGAGCTAAGCCTTGATCTCTAGGTATTTTCTAATTTCTAGTGACTTCTCAAAATGAAATGAAATGAAAATTCAACGAAAAAAGAGACGCAGGGTATATTAGAAACTCTTAAAAATTATATCCTATCACTTGTTTGTTAAGAGATGGTGACCTTCCACAACCAAATGACTCGTCTAAATTATGTAACTAAACAATAATTTGACAAGACCATTCCTCCTTCCGTGGAACCCTACATCATCTCAAACAATTCTTGAATAGTTTTATTATATGCATTTATTTTTCCTATGTGTTACAATCTAAAGATGTAAAAGGCTTATTGGTTTTCTCTTGCTAGTTAAGAAGTTGAAATGAAATTCCCCAAAGAGACATGGAAGTGTGTATCAAAATAGTTTATGATAAAGATATTTTTGTTCTTGTTCATGCATTCTTTACACTATAAATTTTATTGACAAAAAAGTTTATGCTCTATTATTGTCCTTCTTGGTTTTTTTTTGGTTGAAAGGGTATGGTTCGACGTGGTCCAATTCTAACGAATACCGAATAGGGTAATATTAATGGAAATTCAATACATGATAACCAATGATTCTAAATGAGTTAGAGATTGAACTGGACTAGAATCGATCTTTCATGCTTTAAAAAAAAAAATTGTAAACTGTGCAAACTTTTGTTTAATTTTTCTAGTTTCGTATACATGTTTTTTATTTATTTATTTTTTGTTTTAGGCAGCAAACTTTTATATAAATTAGAGATATTAAAAACGTATCAATGGAACTGAATTGAATTTTTGTTCTTTAGCTGGATCAAGAATCATATCAAACTTTTGATTTTAAAACGCAGTCCATGCTTGAGCTTAATTCTATAAAAAAAAAACTTATTTTTCTCCAAATTCATTTTCAAGTACATTCTTTTAATAAAATAATTTTACACGTAAATCTAAAATATTTTCCCACCTTTTAATAACACATTCTTCAAAAAATAATTATTACAAACTTATTTTTTTTCAAAAAAAGAGTCAAATTAGTTAAAATTTTATATAGAACTGAACTTATCGGTTCAACAAGACTCGAGTGGTTCCTAAAAATAGCTACCCCTAGTTGAATGTGGGTTATAGATTATACTTTAGAAAAATATGTAGGGCTTGTTTGAGCCCCATTTTTTTATTTTTTATTTTTGTCAAAAAATGCATTTTGTTAAAGTGTTATAATGGAGAATGTGTGGTTAAAATAAGGAAGAATTTTAGGTTTGCATGTAATATTATTTTATTGAAAAATGTGATTGAAATATGATCAAATTACTGTTCAAAAATATATTTTAATAGAAAAAATGAGTCTCGTTACGTAACATTTTAACCAACTTTTCAAATAGAACTCGTGTCTATGTACTCAAATGCCAAGGAGGCTAAAGGTCAAATATCCAAATATTAAGAAAATTGAGTTCTAACTACAAAATTCCCACGTAAAATTGTGATTCAGTATTGAATTAATCTATATGTACTACGTTTTTGTACAATACTATTGACAATGTTGGGTGTGACAAAAAAAAATATTTTTTGAAAAAATTAATTATTTTTTAAACTGTAGCCTTGTTGTTCAGTATCACACAAATCTACAAAAGTTAGGAGAATAAGCAAAATGGTTGTGCTATGGGTACATAATTGTACCAATAAGGGTGTCTATAATCGACACCCGACACCCCCTATAGGTGGGGGCGTGTAGCATTTTCCAATCTAAAATTATTGAAAAGAAGTCTTGTGTGATAAATCAATATAAAATGACAAAAATAAAAGGTGACACAGGCATTTAGAAAAATGTCCAATCAAAAATATATTATTTCTTGATGTTTTAAGAGCACGTGATCGACACGCTTGGCGTAAAAGATAGACAAGATGTGATGACGTGGAAAGAGATGGCGGCTAAGCCCACGTCTGAAAGGCCCGGTGTCGTCAATTCGACAAGTTTCATCGGCGGTGGGTCACGGTGACACGTTTCGTCTAGTACAATAATGGGCAAAAATGTTGGGCCCCGGCCCGAAACTGACAAAATAGCAATTTTACGTGTTTCACGAAATAACTCCATAAAAAAATTGATTAATTTGAGGATCATAATCACTTTTACAACAAATTGTTCAGTTCTTTTCCATCTAATAATTTAAAAATAAGAGTTCATAGTTGTGTGGCAGAGGCAAGGAGGCCTATCAGCTCGTGTTTACGAATTGTGCTCGATTCAATTAGTGGACTTCATGGGTTGAGTTGAGTCATCCACGAACTAATTATTCTACTCATTTTTTTAAAAAATAAATAAAACAAATTGCAAGCCTCTTCATTTTTTTTTCTCGAATTTGGGAACGATTACTTTTAACTTATACAAAGTTAAATTGCACACTAAAAGAATATTACGTCTACAATTTTTCCTAAAAAGACAGAAAAATTTTAAAAAATTAAGTTAAATAATACTTACAAATTATGAAGTCCAATCTTAAAAATCTTCAGTTATAAAGTTGTTACTTTATCTTTGATCCTGAGCTCAACGTCTTCTTGATCCTTCAAACACAATAAATTTTTTAGTAGGTCTTCTTTATGTATTGTCTTGTAAATAGACAAAACTCTGCCATTATACTAAAAGTAAACTTTTCGATGCTACAATACATATTGAAGATGTTAATCGACCATGTGTTATAATAGAAACAATTCGATATTGACGTTTGTTCATTCTCCACCATCTAAGTATGTGAAAAAAAAAAAAAAAAATTCTTCTTCACAAAAATAATATCAATCTCTTAATTTTCTATATATGTTTTAACCATTAGAGTGCGTTTAATTATCAATATTTTCCATGTAAAATATGTTTTTCTATTCAAATTCTTACTTTTGTGTTG
>CADEPD010001919.1:0-12024 GCA_902829195.1 Fraxinus dipetala | reverse complement strand
CATTATCTAATTTTCTTAATTGAAAAGTAAAATTTGAAGAAAATGGTTTGAATAAAGTATTGACATGAGTTTTCCTTTGTTTATAGATTTTGAAATAGATTTTTCAGAATCGGATTTTATTGTTTCAGTTTCAGAAATTAATTCAATTCTGTTTAATTAAGAACACATGGATTAAAGAACAACATTTGTATAATTGTTTTGAGATTGAATATTTTTGATATCTTTAGCTACTACTTCAGAATCATCTGACATTTCGCTAGATATCTTTTTGAGAGGAGATGTAAGAATTTCAATATTTCCTTGGGAAACAATAATTTCTTGCATAGGAGGATGAGTAGTTTGAAAAGTATCACCATTAGGTGTTTTCAAAATATTTTTTTGAAGAATTTGTATTTTGAATAACTTCTGTTTTAGTTGGTTTTTTTAATATAAATTTTAAAATATGCGAGTTCATAAAAACTTAAATCTTCTGGAAAAACTTCAAATTATTCCAAGTAAAATTCAATTTCTTCATTTGAAAAACTTTTTTGAAATATTTTTCGAAAACTTTTAACTTTAGGGGTTTTATCAGTAATGAATTCATCTTTTCTATTAATAGAAGAAATAACATTACATTGTTGATCAAGCCTTTCTGAAGGATGTGCCATATCAGATAGAGCAGGAGAACTAGGTGGTTCTGGTTCATCATCTCTTTCTTTTTGATAACGAGTATTTGGAATATTGCTATTAAAATCAACTTCCTTTAAAGAAGAATTTGAAAATCTATTAGATTGAAAAGAATTTATCCTAGATTTATAATCAGATCTAGATGAGTTAGATCTTTGAAGAGTGTTTGAAGATGAAGGTCTATCAAAAATAACTTTGACATTACCATTAGGAAAATAAATTATTTGATCAGAATTTCTTCTTATAGGAGTTGGAACCGGGTTTTGTGCATTTTCAAAATCCCATTCTAATCTCTTGTTTGAAGACTCCAAGGAATATGTTTGGGAATTATAATATTTGAATGAAATAGATTAAGTTCAACTAAAAGACTTTCATCTCTTGGAGAATATCTGATAGCTCGAATATTGAGTTGAGTGTTTAAAAGTTTATCGGTATATTAAAGCAAAAGCTCTTGAGCGATCATCAACATCAATATTCATAGTTTGAATTCGAAGATTGAGAGCATTTAGAATAGCTCCATCTTGAAGACTGATAGAGAAATCTGGATAACAATTTGAAAATACTTGACAACTCTCGAGAATAGACTCAAGCAAGAATAATAATGAATATTCAAACCTTAAAAGTCTCTTATCTCTTAAGATTATAAGAACTGAAATGACTAGATCAAGTCTAAACAAGGGTTTAACTACAATTTGAACAAGTCCAATATGAAGATATTGAAATTTCTTCCTGTGTGCTTGTATAGCTTCTTTTGAAAATAGATTCATTGAAATAGTTTGATTTTTCACTGGAATAGTTTGTTCCAATGTTTTGATAACATAATTTTGAGTAAAATCAAATTTTCTTATCTCATAGATAGAACTTTTATCTACTTTTGAGATAGCCCAATTTTAAAGTTTTTGCTCTATTTGAGTAATTTGAAGTTATTTCGAATTAATGTCATTTGATGCAGATGCAGATGCATTATCTTGATCTAATTCTTCATTATTATCTTGAAAATAATTTGATATATTATCACTACTACTGTTTGAACCACTACCTTTACTAAACCAATTTGACATAAAAGACATATTTGAATAATAATAAGAAAACAATAATCTTATTATTGAAAACATAATAAATCAGGCAACTTGATGCAATTCAAAGCAATCCCTTTAACAGACGATTGTACCCCACTTTACTCCAGGGGTAGTAAAAAAAGATGTCCAGGTTGTCGACGATAGATAATGTGTCGATATCGATACCTATTCGGAGCATTAAATACTCCTTCGACAATTAAAACATGGCCTAGTTTGTATCGATCAACTCGGGGCATCGACGGTCGGAGAAAAGCATTTTCTTATTGGGAACATGAAATCTTATCCAAAGATTTGAAGTATTTGTCCTTGAGTCTCCTTTTTTCGATGACTTTAGTGAACTCATCGTTATCCGGGGTGATCCCACATTTTAATCCCGTGACGATGGCATACTCTTGCAGTCCAAACCTTGTCAGGTGCTCTTGTACATTGGACCACAATTCCTTCATCTTATCAGTTCAAATCGATCTTAACACTAGTTGTTGAATTAATTAGGCCGAGAATTGTATGTTAGGTACATCGGCCAGGAACCCGAGGGATGAGTTCTGGAAATCTTCTCGCTGCCGAGCATCAAAATTGTCCAACACGATTTTCACGTATTTTAAATCACTCATTTGAGAGATATGGACGCGCAAGCGCGCATTTTCGAGAACGAGAATTTCAAAATTCATCTGCAAGAATAATGTACAACAACAAAAGAAAGAAGATCAGATCACAATAATTCGTATATGTTAATTCATACATTGCTTTTTCCTTTCTGACAAGCTTAGTTTCAAAACATATAAATACAAAGGCTAATTAATGTAATCAATTAAAGAACACTTCCAAATTTAAATAATGAACATAATTCTCAAGGAGCTCACATAAATTTCATTCAAACCATATCTTCTTTGCAGATTATCAAAAACACCAGGCTCATTTGAATGAACCAATGTTTGACATGTGGAACTGTCATGTGTCGAGAAAAACTGACCTCAATTTTCAGGTCTCGACAGTTTCTCTGTCGAGATTTTTCCATCCGCTGAGAATTACTGCGATGAACTGTCGGGAAATCTACTTTTGAAGTGAACTGTCGAGAATTACTGCGGTGAACTGTCGAAAAATTTACGACAGTTCACCGCTATGCCATTTCTCTACTGAAGTGAACTGTCGGGAAATCTACTTTTGACCTCTAGTAAATAGGTATTATTCAAGAGCTAATTTTATTCCTAAATGCAGAAAAAACGTAACATTTTCCTCGTAAATACACTCGTCTTGTATACCACTTAGCCCCCTCTCACTCAACACTCAGTTTTCGTATGCTATAATTCTTTTCTTTTCCTTTAATTTATATAGCAAGTAAAGTATTTTAATCATCTGGCCAAACCGGCCAAACCTCTTCACACAGTAGGAGCCAAATAGACAACGAAAATATCAAGACAATATTATAAAGCAAATACAAGACAAGATAATCAATGAATCTTCTTCCACATTTTAGCATTGACTCTATATAAAAAAAAAAAAAAAAGCAAATGTAAGGTACATTATTAATAGAGCCGATCGTGAAACTACCTTTACTTCTTCTTAATTCAAAAACCATAAAGTAGCACCCAATTTACCTACAAGTCAAAAGCCATTTTCACTTAGAAGGCTGAACATATTAACTATTGAGAAGGTAAAAATATATGATTATGTAATACATAATCAACCACCTCTATTTTGAATTTTGATGAAGTTCCGAAACTAAATATCATATATCACAAACACAATTTACAAAACAAATATCCAGAGCAAATTTACAAATCACATATTGATAAAAGCACAAATTCAAGCAACTTAAACATGCATCACTAATTACTTCTACATAGTACACATGCATGACTTAATTGTAACACACACAACTGATGCGTGCAATTTTGATCTCAATTTTAACTCAAATAATCTTTTTCTCATTTAACAGTTTGTGTTGACGCTCTTGGAACTTAAAACATCTCAAACAGAACTTACTTAAATAAAGAACATATATTCATCTCCCACTTAGACTAATAGTGAACCGCCCCATTAGAATAGAAAAGCCACTAAAATCTGGATTCCACATACGACAAAATTTCACTGCTTAGGCTAATTGTGCCACATTTTGGAGTTTAACATATGGCCTCATAGGGAAAGTCATTTGCATTGCAATTGTTTTAATAAAGTGAATTCACTAACATTAACTAGGCGTCATCAAATAAAACATATCAATTATATGTGGTAAACATAGATTTTATAACGTGAGGAGACTCGGCCTATTACTCACAGTAGGTCTCAAAATGTTACAATAAGAGACTCAGCATATTTGTCTCAAAATCCCTTAATATCGATACATAAATACGTAGACGGAGCACAGTAACATCAGGATGCAAGATCACCTATACGTGGATTTTAAAATAAGAGATCATACAAATTATAATTTCATTTTTATACATTCGATTAAGAGTCTATTTGATACATGAATCCAGATCCATTCTATTAGTTACAATCTTCGTCCTCAGTACCCAAGACAAGCCAAATTCATAGCAAAATATCTGAAAATGATCGTATTCATTATTAGCATTTTGTATCATTATCGAGAAGAGCACAAAGGTGAAAAAGAAACAAGAAAACCCAAATCCATAGCAAAAACCACAAAACCCATTCATTAACAATCAAAATCAAACTAGCCCATGTAACATTCTTATTGCAGCTCAACATATTGAATTAATGTAACAACAAAATAAGTGTAATGCTAATCTAAAATCCCAAAAGACCATTTATAAGTGACATTACTTAACAACAAACCGAAATGGGTTCTGCCAAAATATAAATGCGTATCAAGAGATTAGGGAAAAATAAGCTAGAAGTGAGGTTACATGTTTTAGAGTCATTTTTCCGGTGATGGTCGACGGCAAATTCGGTGAGGACAGCGAGTTGATGATTTCTTCTTTTTCCGGCAAATCAAATTCGTTAGGGGAGTGAGTTCAAGGTTGGTTTTGTGTGTTTTGGACGGTGAACGTTTTCTAAGTGATCATCGACGGCAATGTGGTTTCCAACGCTTCGAATGTGAGGAGAGGTCCCTGAAGGATTTGGGTTCTTCTCGTCTGGGCAATAGAGTGGTAAGTGGAGTGATTTAATTTCTTCATGTTTTCGTCCATTTCATCTTCTTTTTGGTTTTTTATTTTTTAACTCCAAATATACTATATTACTGACATTTTGTACAAATTTTAAATGTAGTCAAATCTCTATTAATGCTAGACATGTAAGATATTTAAATTATGCAGATGGGCAAAAATGTTCAAAAATGACAATCTTGTAAAAGTTTTTAAAATGTAACATTTTTGAAAATGTAAAGCCAAAAAATGATATGTAGTGCAATTTCTTCAATTGGAATTAACCGTCAAACTGAGTTGAAACATTGAAGACTCCAATACTCAGATACCAAGATGGTACAAGAGTAAAAGATTGGGTCTATATTCCAATTTTTTCTCTGTGTTTTCCCCTAACTTGTATTGACTACCCTCTCGGGTACATGATCGCCGAATAGATCCGTCGATAATTTAGATTAACTTCAGGGGATAGTTTGCAGTGCAATTGATATAGGTCGACAGAGATATGGGCGGAGATGTGGGGAAGATGGTCGCAGTTGGCCTCGTTTGGGGGACGACAAATGCCCTGATGCGTAAAGGCGCCATTATATGGGATCAAGCACAGAAATCTACTCTGCAACCTAACAGGTCCCAGGGCCAGCACCCATTTCTAAGTACTCTCAAGAACTGGCTGAAACTTCTATTGATTTGGCAGTACACTTTGCCTTTTCTAATAAATCTCTCAGCTTCACTCACTTTCTTTGCAATTTTGAGTGATACTCCTATTTCTTTAGCTATCCCTGTGACAAATGCCACCACATTTGCCGCCACTGCAGTATTCGGGATTATTCTTGGAGAGGAGACGCTTATATTTCGGGCACTGTTTGGTACTTTTCTTATTGTTCTTGGTGTCTATATTTGTAGCATGTGATTTTGTTTTGAAGAAATAAGTATAGATTATTGTAACTTTTTCTGGATTTGGAGTGATGAATCAATGCACGTGTTTTGGTTTCTGAAAAAATGAGAAAGTGTTTATTTTTTTTGTTCTTTGTTATAGAAATTCTCTTTTTTGTTTCTATGAATACTGGGAAAATGACGAGGATATGATTTTTTAACTTTTTCCCCTGAGGTTATAATTTCCTTCATGTTCTGTTATAATTTCTCTAATGTTCTGTTTATTATATGAATAACCATTCTTTTGTTTTTTGTTCTATGTTTACGATTTGAACGAAGAATGTTGTTAAACTTGTTAAGTTTTTTGGTCACTTGCTGCTTAATTCCTTACTTGTTCTGGATTTATTTGTTGCATACGATTTGTGGGTACCATATGTTTTATGATTGTGCAAGATCATTCTTTGTTTTGTTGATAGCCTCGAGATATGGAGCTTACTTAGTTACTGGGATTGGAATTTTGTGCAATTTCATTTTTGTGTTTCGCGGAGAATATAGTTAATAATAGGAGACTGCAAGAAACTTTGTGTTTATACCTCTTTATCTAGTGCTATCTATATGGGTGCCGGTGTCCTTAACTCTGTCTTCTCAGTGTTTTATTGATTGTATATTTGATAGTTTATGCATTGAGCCATGTTGGTTTTTATTTTGTACAATATCAAGTTCACAAATAGTTAAAAGAATAAAAGATTATTATAAGTTTGTGTTTAGTAACACAGGTCTTGTGTTTGTAACTAAGTTTTCTGTGAAATTGAGGAGAATGAGTTATATTTCGGTGGAAAAACTTTTTCTTGAACGGGGAATAGATGATGTGCTGCCTTTTGTACTCAAACTATCAATGATGCAGTTTGAATGCGCAATATTAAAAATTATAGGAATCCAGGCACTACTAGTTGTTACATAAAAGTGCATGGAAAATTAACTCAAAACTGACTTTGACAGTTTTTAAATTGCCATGGTTTACGTGTCTTCTATTTAATTATGAGAGAGTTCATTAAAAAGGAAAAAACAATTAGATGCTTATATAGTTTGAATTACTTGTGTATCATTTTATTCGGAAAATGTAAACCTCTTAGTTTTCAAGTTGAAAATTAGCTTCTGAAATTATTTGTCAGCATTCTACAAAATGAATGATGAGCTGTAGTTGTTCTCAAGTAAATGTATGGTTTTTGTGCTTCATAGGTGAAAGATTTTGAGTGAGATGGCTCATATTCTATGGTATTGTTAAGTACTTTCTGTTAAGGTGCCAGGAACACGAAAAAATTAATTTTTTAGTAGTTAGCTAACAAATTTTTAAGAGCAATCTCTGTATTTTCAGTTCCACTATAATTTTAGCTCGTCTTAAAATTAATTTCTAGTTAGTTAGTTAGAATCCTAATTTATAATCACTATTAGTATGCAGCCTACGAATACTCATGTGATCCTTCAATTCTTATAAAGTTGATCATTATAAAAAATAGATATTAATTGGTGTGTTTATCCATAGAGGGATTGTTCGGGATTTCTTTCTTCTCTTTCTAAACGTTCTTCTCTTCTTTCGTCTTCTTTTGCAGCCTCTTGTACTTCCTCCTCACAATTGCATCACTATAACTATTTCTCCAGTCGTGAAATTAATTTATTGTAAAGACTATCCATTTCCAAAATGTAAAGACTAAAACCATTATTGTTTCCTAGAATTTATTGTCCTCGCTACTGTTCATAAAACTGCAGATCAGAAGCTGATTTTCTTCTCGTCTATTATCGGTTAATTGTACAACTCTTCTAACCCAATCCACTTCCTGATTTTCATCCACATTCTGTAAATCCAATGTCTAAATTTGGTCAACTTTATATTATAAATAAGATTCTTATGCATACTTTTCCCGCATTTTTTTACCATGGCCAGAGCATCTTTTTACCATGTATGGTGGATTAATGAGCAAATTTTTTTTGGAGAAATGGTATGGACAAGAATGTGGGACGAGGTGAAGCAATTTATCATGCAACTTTCATTCTCCCAGTTACACCATCCATTTTTAGTTAATATATTATGGGCAATAGGATATGATGTTGAATAGTGCATTAGTTCGTTCTATAACCTTTGTACTCGTGAAATCCAGTTGAATGTAAAACATACTATTCCCATGTATAGAGGTTAAAGCCACAATATGCCTCTTGAATTTATTTTATTTTTTTGAGACAAATTGAATATTTTAGTTATGCTTAATACAATAAGTGATGCTATTCAAGTAGGTTTCTAAATACAGGAAGATTTGACCATTTAAACGTGCTTGAAGAATTTAATGCAGAATAACCCTCATTAGGGTGCAGATTCTAGCAATCAAGGGAGTGAATTTTGGAGACCTTCACTGATAAGAAAGCATTATTCATTGATTTCAAAAGAAAATGAAAAAGAGTATTGGAGAAGTAGTGTGTTTTGATAATAATATTGGCAATCCAGTTCTATTTAGGTGGGGCAGCGCCAGTGAAGGATTCCAGCCAAAGGAAGGAATTTTAAAACAAGGGGAAAACGAGTACCTACTACGGTCGTGTTCAATGTAATGGGAAATTATGGTAATTGACTAATGATATGAAGTTGCAGCAATAAAATTGCAGCAATATTGTTTCTGCAGATATTATGCGCGAACTTGTTCTATTGGTGGGTTATCGAAAATGTGCAACTCAATTTCTTTCCTATGGAAGCCTTCAGTATTGTATTATATTGATCACGACTTTGTGACAAGGTGGAAGAATGTGGTTACAACAGCAGATATTCCTTCAAACTTAGCAATCTTATGATTAAGTTTATTCCTATGAAGGATTCAACACCATTGAAGCTTAGTCAGTTGCAAGTCCTCCTCCCTGTCTCTTGGAGCAGTCTGTCTTGACGGTTTGAGTTTTGCTAGCAGGGGAGAATTGATACTGAATTCTTAATTGGTTAGACTAACATGAGATATGGAAGCTGACATGGAAGATGACCATAAAGAGTCCAACTTGCAGCATATATGGCTCAAGTTTGAAAAGTTTTATAAGTAAATAAGTAAGTTTTAGAAGAAATAAATTGTACTTATTGGTCAAAATTAGTTGTGTGCTTTCTATTCCACTGATATACGCTTGATAGCCGAAACAGGAAATCTTAAGTATTATTCTCAAGTTTTTCCCTGCATTACTGATTTCTTAGGATTTGGAGGTTAACATAAACTATACTTCAAATGAAAAAGATAATGAATGCTAACAGATGAACCAGTGAAGATAATATCTGGAATGGATCTATTGTCTGTGAAACTGTTAATGCAGTTTGTATACAACAGATTTAATCTAGACAAAACTAAAGATTCATAGGAATGGAAGTTTTTTACTCTATGTGCACCCACATTCCTCGGCTTGGCACTCCACGATGAACAACAAAGAGAAGATAGTAGCCGGGAGGAGCAAGCTTCCCTGATGGGGGTGCAACCACAGTGATTAGTCGTCTTGTCACTTGCTTGAGCCCCAAAATAAGCAATCTTTGGTTCTGGGAGTACCCATGGGTGGTGAATGGTGGTGAGTACATAGTCACCTTAATATCAGACTGATCAATTTGTGCATATAATCTGATCTGCACATTGAATTCACTTCCGTACTTGAGTTTTTTGTCTGAAAGGACCTCTAGTATCTGTGGTCTATATTGTTGAAGCTCAGGAGCCAGATATGGTGGCAAGAACTTCTCGACGGTCAATTCAGTAGGATAAATCATTTCGGGATTGTCTTTTTTGTTGAATTTATAGTATTCGTTGGTGTTGCTTCCGGCTATAAGGATTTGTCCATCAGGTAAAACTACAGAAATTGAATGGTACATACGAGGTATGTTTGTTGGTGTTAATTCCTTGAATCTTTTACCCTTATTTTTGTTGGGACTATAGAGTACAGGTGTGAGATTCGGAGTTTCTGCAGCATCCCATGCTGCAGTACCTGCCTTTGCACCGTTGGTTATGAGTACATCTCCAGTTGGAAGAAGCAGCAAGTCGCCCATGGTTCGTGGTGATGGCATATCCTCTTTCTCCCACTGAGCTCCTTGTTTAGAGAGGCTTAGCCTTCCACAGTCTTTAAATGCAGGGAAGAATTTTCTTGGTGGCAACTCAGAAAACTTGAACGCATCACGTGTGTTGCCACCACAGACAATCACTTCAACATCAACGTTTTCTGGGTTTTCTACATTGAGATTGATCGGGAGTAGTGCCGACATTCCTGAAGCCGGGTAGTTCCGGGAACCACCGACCAAGTCAGGGAGGTTGCGAATGGTTTCTCCGGTGTAAGGGTTGAGGATGATAGATTTGTAATTTGCAAATACAAAAATGTTCCCATCTGGGAGTAGATTAACAAATGGGTAGAGATTATTCTCTTTCTCATCCTGTGTTTCTTCAAGGAGGGGTAGGCCAAATTGTTGAATTGGAAAATTCAGTTTATCTGATGGAATTATTTCGTAGTTGTGTGCGGCCCGACCACCGACCACAACAAAGCTACCGTTTTCCAGCAGAATTTGTGTAGCATACCTGCAAGACAAGTCCACGAAATTTCTTAAGTACATGTTTGATATGTAATAAGACTTTAACTTATTTTCGTTTACCATCTATTGGCTGAAAGTGCTCCCGGCTTTTCTTGAAACTCGAAGTCTCTGAATGGATTGAAAATTCTGAGGGTTCGAAATCCTTCTTGATTACCACCTGAGCTGACTAGTGCCCCATCTGGTGACATACCTCCTGTGGAGCACCATGGATCATATTCCACCTGAAAAATTAAATCATTGGATCATTATGATTAATTTACAGATAAGTCTCTTGGGGTCACACATGTAGGCTGATGAATGTTATTAGAAAAAGAATATCAAGGAAAAAAAAATGATATTTCGAAAGATATCACTTAGTATAATTGGAGCTAGACAACATTATTCTTTGAAAATGTTAAGGTTTCTACCATATGTTATTGCATTAATAAAGCCATTCATGCATGCAAAGGAACGAAGAAATCAAACCTTCATGGTTCTGACTTGGGCTGTCTCTATATCGTACTCAATGGCATGAGCAGTGCAGTCGAGCCCCTTATCACCCTGTCTCCCTCCTACGAGACGACGGCATGCTGGAGGATTGGCCAGGATGTCCGATCTACCTAGGTTCACGGTATCGTACCAAACAGCCTTGTTATTTGGCAACAATTGTACGTGCATGGCTGCAACACCAGAATTCGGATTGTCCACCTTCCATGAACCTAGGAAGTTTGTCTCAAAATCCGGTTTTGGCTCCATTTTGGTGGCAGCTGCGGCCGAATCTTCAGGTTCTTTTCGTGGTTGGTCGTGGTTGCCAAACCATGGGAATGAGAATGGGAACGGGAACCGGAATGGGAATCCATGTTCACCTCTAGGCCAATTTTTGTTTCCTTCCTCATCCTTTTCGTCTCCATTATTGTAGTATGGACCCGATTCGTCATCCTGATTATCGGATCCATAGCCACCTTTTCCGGTGGTGATGCCACCATAACCTGCATGGACATTGATTGGTCTTCCTTCCTCAACAGGATTGAGAGAAGAAAGCCTCGCGAAAGCGCATGCGAAAAGGAAAGGAAGAAGAACAATTATTTTGCCCAGATTAGACATGAAGAACTCAAATCCTTCCAAAAAATTGGGGGCTTTGTCCTTGAAATGTTTTCTCAATGTTTACGTGCTTTTATACATGCAATGAGCAACCGTATTGACTATTAGAGCGGAAATTCAGGTGAGAAACTTAAGAAAATGACCAAACAGGGGTGTGAAATATCAAGAATACCTTAAAATTGTGAAATATATACTTGATACAGAACAAAGATATAAAAAAGGCAAAAAAATAAAAATTAAAAAAGTAATTAATATAGGACATATGAAATAGTGTCTACATTATTCTTCTCAAATGACAAGATTGATTTTAATTTGGGTGTGGCTATATTTGCGTTATAGTTATTGCAAGATTGCATTAAAGGTCCCATATATATTTACTTATTGATGTACTTATATTATCGACGTTTTCTCATCGCATTTTTATTCCTAACTTTCAATTAGTTAGCACATTTAGTGTTGGTTTTCATCCCAAAAATCTATTAAAAGGAAGTAAAAAAGATTTATCCGACTTCATATTTTTCAAAAATTAGTGAAAAAATCAAAAAAGTACGACTAAATATTTGCCATTTCATTTAAACTAAGCTCATAGATTTTTTGAACGCAAACTGTTATCAGGGATAATATGTACAATTTAATGAAAGAC
>CADEPD010001900.1:0-11966 GCA_902829195.1 Fraxinus dipetala | reverse complement strand
CAAGGCTTCAAAATCCAATACAAAACTGTATGTGATAGTGTTGAACAGTGTGAAAATACAAATATAAAGAAAATATCGCAAATTCTAGAAGAAATTATCACTATTTGATTTTTAATGGATTGATTAAGGGGCAAATTCTTTTAATGAAAGCGATTTGTAAGTAAATTAGGAATTAGGAAAGCAAAGATGTCTATCAAGTCACTTGCTCAACCTAACAACATAGAAAAAATTGCTTCTGGATGATTATCAAGTGGGCCCTCAACTTTTACTTCCATTTATCTTCGGAACCTTTTAATTTTGGAATACCATAGTTCACAATAAACGTCTTCTATCGATCATACAGAGAAAAAGACAAGCCACTCTCGTATGTCTAACTTTTTGAAGTTAAAATTAGTGCAACGTTAATTTTAATTACAAAATGGAAAGAAAGAAGAGATTGTACACTTCGACTTTTAATAGTAATATGGATAAAAAACACATTGACTACCCATATAATGTACCTCTTTAATCGGTGAATAACCAAACCCTTGGAACTTTTTTAAATACAAAAATGTGATAAATCAACATGAACCTTAAAAGGTTTTTTGAAATAAAATATTCCAACTTGCCTACATCTCCAAAGAGAGTATCCAGATGCTGCGGCTGCCGGCCATAATTTGAAAGAGTTTTTTTATGGTAAAATAATCCTAGCCCATGTTTGGTAAGATTAATATTAAAATTAAATTAAAGTCGACAATTAATTTCAAATTTCAATCTTATATTTCATAGGACTCGAAACTTTTCAATCGTGTATCCCATCAACTTTTATCAGAATTTATTAAAAATTTGAATTTAATCACTACCAGACAGTAGTATTGGGATTCCACATGGAGAATATGCTTTGAATATGAAAATATTTGGCCCAAACTTATGTATTTGGAGAGGGAATTGAAAAGCAATTTGTATTTTGTCCATATAGCCGTGAAAATATCTATTAATGCTATTTTGTCTATACTCTTATGTTAAATGGGAAATAAAATTTGGCCTTTTACACTTTAGTTAAAACGTAGAAGGTGAGTGGTCCATTTAGACACTTTAAAGAATTTTCTGAGATAATGTTAGGTCAGCTTTGGAGAGCGCTTGATAGTTTAGAAATTTTCTATCATTGTTAAATTTCTTCGATAAGAAACAAATTTTAAAAGTTAATTGTTTGATTGTTCAAAACTCTATATGCGCCAAAGACGATTGGGTTGAAGTGATATGGAAAAATGCTTCTTGTATTACCGATAAATTTATTTGCGCGTACATGTGTATTGTTGTACTTTGAGAACATTCAATTCATTAATCTCGAAGAATTGAATATTCGCATAATAATATAAAGATTGTCAATATATTTCGAAGTGTCAAGAATTGTATTATATTCATTTGTTCACTTGACAAAAAAGTAGCAATAACTCCAACGAGCCCGATTTTAATGTCACCAAACATGATATTGCAGTTTTTCAAAATGCATTAAGTATTAGAAATCTAGATAGAGAGCATTCCTCGAAATATAACATTGAAGCGTAGCCAAACATATGTGTGTGTATCTATTCCCTTATATAATGACTTTTAGTATTTGAATCAATTAATCACACGCCTCTCTTTGCAAAAAATGTAATAATTATTTCAACCAGGATTTTAAGTTCACTTGCTACAAAAAATATTTTCAAGATGGGATTGGTAATATTTTTAATGTTATCAGAAAATAAATCATTACGTTTCATCGACAAAAAATATAAATATATTATCTGATTTCTTGTACCTACTCATTGTGTAATTTTTATATATGATTCAAAAATACCTTAAGAAATTAATTAGTCAAGAAAGATAATTACTTGGCTAATCAGTTTCCATAAATAATCTTTCCAAATTCAAATCCATACAGGAATGAGAGATTATGGGCTCTACATGCCAAATCTCTATGTATATATAGAAGAAAGGGGCTAGTAGTTTGATGTATGAGAGCTGCTACATATACATGAGATTTTGCTAGGTTTATACAGGGGACACTTGTCAATTTTTCATTGACAGTTGGCAAATTAAAAAAAAAAAAAAAAACTACCAATTAGGTGCTGCACCTGTATATTGCTTATAACAAAAAATCCCCTGTACAAGGGAATAACTCTTGATGTATTCACAAAATTCCTACTCTCGAGGATAGAAAGATATATAGTTTTATAGATAGAAAACCATCTTGATCAAGTAGATTTTGCTTCTATGGCAACTGACAAGAAATTGCCATCACAATCCGATGTTCCTAAGATTTTCGAGGAGAAACCTAAGAAATTTACGTGAAAAAGGTGTTGCCATTGACCGTGTGCTGTGAGCATTGTAGGTTTTGCATGGAAAAGCAACAAATTTGACACGGCGAAAGATGAAGTTGGCTGGGAATCAATGTTTGACACACCCATATGGAGATTTCAATTCAAGTGTTATTCTTCCTCCGTTCCTTAATCTACCAAGTTTGATCCCGAGAGAGCGTTTAATCCAGTTAAGTGTGTTAGAGAAAGAAGCTCTCAAGCCTAGTGAGAGGAAGTCCCATTTGGTAGCCCACTTGCTTTGAGATTTTCTTGTTTCTTTACTTTGATTTCACCTTCTTCCTTAGGTGTGTTTGAAGTCAGAAATCTATGAATTCTACTGGGTGTACAGAAACTGTACACCACAGAAACACACTAGACCACACACAAGTAGGTGGGGCTCACCATTTTTTGCAATATTTAAATACACTGTGGGGTCTACTGTTTTAGTCTATTCTGGCCAATTTATGTTGCTTCTTCTTCTGTACAAATGGGAAAAGCCGAAATCTATCAAGATTCACGCTGGTACATCTAAAAGATTTTAGTTTCTTGGAAGTTCTTGGAAGTTTTTGGCCAGCTTAGCGTTCTTGAAGAATCCTATTTCTAACTCGGTTTCCTTCCTCCCTTGGTAGTATCGAGCTTAACTTTCAGACTCTTCATTTGTTCTATCTTTTGGTTCGGCCTTCACAGTTTCAACTTTTGTGGGAAATAGAAATGGACTTGGGACGAAAAACTCAATGAGGAGGAAATGCTTTTTTTATTCAATTGTGGACTTATCTTCAACTCAAGATTAAATAGGTATTTATAGGACATCCTATCACGTAAATTCATCTCCTCAATTTAATTCTACAACATGCACAACACTTCACTAGGTCCATATTAATTACCAATACATGCATACATAAACCACACTTCACTAGGTACATACTAAATTACCAATACATGTATCTCAAACTTTTAAATTCATGAAACTAAATTAAATAGGTGAAATGCATGTTTATTCTTCGAACATCCTCCTTAAACACGAATTTTATGTAATCCAAGCAAGCTTCCTAATGCCTTAAAAGTATCAAACTTGTGAGCCTTGGTGAAAATATCTCCAACTTGGTCTTGAGATTTTACATAACTAATCTTCACCGCCTTTTTTACAATACATTCATGCACAAAATGAGATTTGGTGTCTATGTGTTTGCTATGTTCATGAAACAACGAATTCTTTGCTAAAGTAGGCTCCCTTTGTGCAAAATGAAGATTTTTGAATAGATACATCAGCCAAACCGCTTGATTAACACAAGAACTAACAGCAACATACTCTGCTTCACAAGTTGACAAAGTAACAATTGGTTTCTTTTTCAAGCTCCAAGTAAAAGCTGTGTTACCCATGTGAAATACGAACGCATCGGTACTCTTTCGATCATCAATATCTCCATCCCAAACACTATCACTGAAACCTCTAAGTTTGAAATCATTAGAGGTATAATAATGTAACCCGAAATCAAGAGTACCTTTGATGTAATGTAAATCCTCTTTCCAGCTTCCAGATGTGCTGTTGGAGCCTCCATATAACGACTGACCATTCCAACTCAAAATAATATATCAGGTCTTGTACAAGTTAAATATCTCAAGCTTTCAACTACACTTCGAAACAAGGTTGGGTCCACCTTTGCACCATCATCATATCTTGAAAGTTTGATGCCACATTCCAATGGAGGGTTAATTGGATTGCAATTACTCATGTTGAACTTCTGTAAAACTTCTTTTTGCATAATTTTCTTGTGAGGTGAAAATGCCTTCCTCCATCGGCTTCACTTCTATCCCAAGATAATAGGACATAAGTCCTAAATCTGTCATCTTGAATTCATTGCACATTGCTTTCTTGAATTCTTCAAACATCTTTGGATTGTTGCTTTTAAAAACTAGATCATCGACATACATGCAAATAATAATTAGAACTCCATTAACATTCACCTTAATGTAGAGAACATGCTCATAAGGGCACTTGGTAAAGCCGCTCTCATGAAAATATTTGTCAATTATACAATTCCAGGCTCTTGGTGCTTATTTTAGCTCATAAAGAGGTTTATTTAATTTCAACAACTTGTCTTCATTTCCTTTCACAACAAAATCGGGAGTTGCTGCACATAAACCTCATCTTCAAGATAGTAATTGAGAAAGGCTGACTTGACATCCATTTGGAAAATCCTCCATTTGTTTTGAGTGGCCATTATTAGCCGTATGGTCTCTAGCCGAGCTACAGGAGCGAAAACTTCTTCATAATTGATGGCTTGATGCTGCTTGTATCCTTTCATCACGAGTCTTGGTTTGTATCTTTCCACCTATCCTTTTAAATTTTTCTTTGTTTTGTACACCCATTTGACTCCGATGACAACATGTCCCTCGAGAAGAGTTGTTAATTCCCAAATGTTGTTTTTCTCAATTGCTTATATTTTTTTTCATTCATGGCTTTTCTCCATTTCTCATCCACAACAACTTCATTAAAATTTATGGGCTCGGTATTTGCAAAAAGACAAAAGTAAATCATATCATCAAGCCTCCTTGTACGCAAAGGCCTCCTTGTACTCAAAGGCCTTTCACTTGAACTTCCTTCAGAAACATCAATTTCACCACGCGATGGTGATAGTAAGAGAGTGGTGATCTCACGGCTTTCTTCATTGTCATCTTCTTCCTCCAAGAAAAGAAGAAAATCATAGTTTTCTTCTTGAACATGCCAATTCCACATTACTTCCTTATCAAAATCCACATCTCTACTAATAAACACCTTCTCATCACTTGGATTGTAAAGCTTGTAGTCTTTTGTTCTTGAATCGTAGCCAGCGAACACACATTTTTTATTCTTGTCATCAAGTTTTGAGCGCTTCTCATCAAGGACACGCACATATGCAATGCATCCAAATACCTTCAAGTGAGGTACTCCTGGTTTTTTCCAATTCCATGCTTCAAGTGGAGTCTTGTGGGCAAAAGCTTTTGTTGCACACCAATTCAACAAGTAGACACCACAATCGACAACTTCTGTCCAAAATTTTTTCTTTGTCTTCATCATGCTCCTTGCCATATTGGGAATTGTTCAGTTATTTCATTCAACAACACCATTCTACTGTGGCGATCCTAGAGCAGTTAGAAACAGGCCAATCCCGTTGGCATATTGGGAATTGTTCAGTTATTTCATTCAACAACACCATTCTGCCGTGGCAATCCTAGAGCAGTTAGAAATAGGCAAATCCCGTTGGCATAACAAAATTCTTGAAAGTTTCTAGAAGTGAATTCGCCTCCCCTATCTGATCTCATAGCCTGGATTTTAAATCTACTTTCTTTTTCTACGAGAGTTTTGAAATTCTGATAGCACTTAAATACCTTCGATTTTTTCTTTAAGAAAGTAAACCCATGTTTTTCTATTGAAATTATTAATAAATAAATGGAAATATTTGTTCTTACAAAAAGAACATGGAGTGATTGGCCCAAATATATCCTTGTGTATCAATTGCAGTGGCTTGAAGCTTTTGATTGAGACTTCTTTCGAAAGCTCTTTCTTGACTACTTTCCAAGAAGACATCATTCACAAAGATGATCAAGCTGATTTATTGGAGGCAAACCTTTCACTATTCAATTCCTGAACATTGTTTTGGGCCCTTCAAAATTCATAAGCCCAAATCGTAAATGTTACAACCATGATGAGTCCTTATAGCACAATGTCAAGCATTTAGCCATGTCAGTTTGTATGGGCAACAAAAACAAACGATTTTTCACCATGGGTACTTTAGCAATCAAATTTCCTGCATCATCCTTTAAAAATACGCCGCAACCTTTTGTGAACAAATCATAACCTTTTCCAATAATTGACTCACACTCAAAATATTAATCTTCATATCTAGAGCATACTAAACATTAGAAATAAATTTGTGACTTCCATCCTTCAAATGTATTAAGATTTTACCTTTTCTTATTACCTGAATTTTGGAGGAATCCTCGAATGTAATATTGCTACCAACTTTCTCATCAAACTCTATGACCAAATCTTTGTTCCCAGACAAGTGATTACTAGTTCCAGTATCAAGGTACTAAGAATTCTTCTCTCCTTGCTGCAAGTCTTTACAAGCTATCAAAAGAATAAACTCCACATCTTCATTATTTTCAATATTTTCTTCAAGAGAAAGGTTAGCATTTACACTATTACCATTTTTACATTCCCATGAATAATGTCCAAATTCATGACGAGTATAGCATTTAACTTATGACTTAGCATACCTCTTTTGATATGGCCTTGCTCCTCCTCTGCCATGTCCTCTTGTTGAGTTGGATTGATAATTTCCATCTCTGTTTTGAAATAAAATATGGTTACCTCCTCCTTTTCCAAAATTTCGGCTATGCCCTTGTTCATAAGCTCATCCTCTTTAGCTTGTATTACACTTATCTTCCTTGTCTTTAAAAGTGAGCTTTGATGGTAAAATATGCTCAATGGGTTCCTTCTTTTATTCAGCTTTTCTTCGTATGCTTCCAATGATCTGCTTAGTTCTTCAATTGTCATGTCTTACAAGTCCTTCGACTTTTCAATGGCAGTCACCACGTGATCAAATTTCTCACCAACTGATCTTAGGATTTTTTTTCAATCACCCTTAAATCAGTTACATCTTCACCAAGACTCTTCATTTGGTTGCAACTATCATGACTCTTGAAACATAATCCGACACCTTTTCAGATTCCTTCATTAGAATAGCTTCAAATTCACCTCCTAGATTTTGAAGGCGAACTTTCTTGCCTTCTCCTTTCCTTTGTAGGCAACTTGAAGCATATCCCATAACTGATTTGTTGTAGTAGCATTAAAAACCTTCTCAAAGACGGCTTCATCCAGTGCTTGGTAAATAAGAGAAACAACATTTTGATCTTTTTTCTTGGTGCTTTGTAATAGATCCCTTTGTGCATGAGTGAGAACAGTTAGATCGGTGGGAGCCTCATAACCATTTTCCACAATGTCCCACGCATCATGTGCACCAAGTAGTGCCTTCATACCAATGCACCATTTATCAAACATCTCTTTGGATAGTTTTGGAACTTGGAAGGGGATCATGTTGCTATTTGCCATAGTTTCTACTATTAGGCCCTGATACCACTTTGTGGAAAATAGAAATGGACTTAGGAAGAGAAAAACTCAATGAGGAGGAAATGATTTTCTATTCAATTGTGGACTTATCTTCAACTCAAGATTACATTGGTACTTTATAGGACTTCCTATCACATAGGTACATATTTATTACCAATATATGCATACATGAACCACACTTCACTAGTACATATTAAATTATCAATACATATATCTCGAACTTTAAATTCATTAAATTAAATTAAATAGGTGAGATGCATTTTTATTCTTCTAACAGTGGAAAATCGATTTTCAGGTTGGATTCTGGGCAGAAATCGACCATTTGTGTGGGTTTTCAACTTAAAGATTCAATATGGTTCTTCATAGTGTTCTTTACCAGTTTGGATAATAATTTTAAAGCTTCTTTTGTATTGTTTATATCAGTCAACCTGGGCATGCAGTGTCAGAGCTTGCTTTTCAGCCTTTGACATGAGAATTTTGTCTATTTTGGATAAACTTCAGTATGTTTTCAAAAAGGGAAATTCTATTCAAAAAACATTGATTGAACTTTTTCAAATATTTTCCCGAAGTGTTTGAAATCTACCAGGTTTGTATCTATCTACATCTATACATTTTCTTCTTTATTCTTCACCCATTTTAACCAGCATAGCTTTCTTCTACTGTGATTGCTTCTAGTAACTATGTGGAAGAATAAAATCTGGTCAACTTACTCCATGTACAAAGAAGGTACTACCGTCCCATGCTACCTCCTCAAAAGCTAAATTTCCAGCCAATATTTGTGGACGGTGAAGCTAAAGGTACCAAAAATACTGACCTTAGTTTTTCTAACAAGAAACCAGAAGTTCCATCTTCAAAAATCGATGCTCTTGAGGCTGCTAAGGTTTTTTGGAAAGGACTACGAGATTGAACTAAAAACTCACCAAGTGTTTGAGAAAATCGGACCAAATGGGTTAACCGATTCAAGGACAATAGAAATATTGACGAAGGTTTTAAACCACATACTTGCGCCATACAGTCGGATGGTGTGGTTTTGGAAGATGGACATATTGATGACGTTGAGGAGGCTTGGGGACATTTCCTCGTTGGGTACTTTGCCTGGCGATTCCCAGGTAAGGCTACTCTACTTCGTTTATGTGATACTTGGAAGGTATATTATCGTTATTTTGTTCATGTAAGTGGTTGGCTTATCTTCAAGTTTGATAATGAGGTTTCAAGGGCCAGTGCACTTCACGGGGGACCTTACTTTGTATTTGGCAGGGCTCTTATGCTTAAAATTATGCCACGTTATTATGAGTTTGATGATAGTGAAATTAGCACTCTATCGGTTTGATCAATCTGCCAGGGTTGCCACTAGATTGTTGGAACCCAAGAGCCTTAAGTAAGATTACATCTATAGTGGGAAAACCTATTTCAACTGGCAAACTAACATCTACAAAAGGAAGACTTTCATATGCTAGAGTATTGGCTAAGGTATATGATTCGAAAGCACTAAGTGCAATCCATTCACATAAAGTTACCGTTGTGTTAATTATGCCGAGAATCTCTGATAACAATTGTTGAGAATTCAAGGATCACGTATCACTCGAAACCACTTGATATGAAACCAATCACCGGATTAAGATATTGAAGTTATATGGCACATTAATGAAGTACTTGATCACAAACAAAAGAATAAAAAAAAGACAATAAAATATGGCAGATGAATTAAGAGATTTTATTTCACCAATAATAATAGAGGAATATAAAATTGATTCTAAGTTCTAATAATATATTTTCCCACACTATGAAATTATATAGAAGAGTCAAATATTTATAGGGAACATGTAGGGGGCATCCAAATCCTTTAGTAGAGTTATTGATAAAGTATGATGCTAAAAAATCGAGTCCAAAACAAAAAAAAAAAAAAGAGATAAAAAGGGGAAAAAATCGGAACAGGGCACTATCTTCGGACGCCCCGGCGCCATGCAGCGTTAGGCATTATACTCAAAATAATTTTTTTGTTCTGAATTGTTTTCTTCATCTCAAACTTTTTTTCAAGTCCAATACTAATTTTCAACTCCTAGCGTGCTTCCAAAATAGAATTTTAACTTGACATAAGAATCCAATAGAATTTCAAATTGAATTTTTCTTGGGGTGCACTTCAATTAGAATTCTTTAATTATTTCAATAAGGAATTAGAGTCACATCCAAAATCTAACAATTTCCACCTTGACACGAATTTCACTGCAATGAACAAAGTTCCAAAACTTTCTCCACCGGGAAAAGAAAATCCGTCTGAAATGAATGAACTGACTCTTCAACAATAACTAAAACTGATTTCTCCAACCAAACACAAAATACTCCACCTCTTCCAATGAATACAAGCACTATTTTGTAGAATTATATCAAATTTCCGAAAAATCATAATGATTGTAAAATTTACCAAATCGGTTGTAACACACTCCAAAGCAGAATCAAACCTAAATGTTTTAAAGAAGACCACTTGCTAGATGGTACACATTCTATTACGCTGAATGCATGCTAAACAAAATCATTATCCACATACCTTTTACCACTAGGTCCGTCCCTAACAGTTAAATACAGTGGCACTGCAGGTGATTGCGGCAAAGCGACATTATCCACATCTCCTGAACTCCATTGAGCAGTATTCTTCAAATCCGACCATTAATGAGCTCCTAAAAGTATTGTACCAAACTGAATGTCCACCACGGTACTGAACCTGTTCTGATTGACTTTTCTAGATTCTGCACGACCCTGGAAGATGCATAATTGAGACATTTTTTGTCCCTCCAATACAACCTGGGCACCTTTACAAACTTTCAAAACTCCACATCCACCAAAGAACTCATAACCCTTTGAAGCAATGATAGACAGCGAAATGAGATTCTTCTTCAAATCCGGAACATGTCAAACTTGGCCAAGTTTTCTAATTGTCCCATCATTCAATCTAATTGTACCAATTTCAGTAACCCGACAAGGTGTGTTGTTTCTCATAACCGCGATACCTTTGAAAACGATTTCATATATAGTAAACAAGTTCTTATTAGAACACATATGAAACACACATGCTGAATCCATAATCCAATCCTTCTCTGTTTAACTCGATGTCAAAAATAGCCAAGAGATCTCACTCGCTTATAATGTTCTCCGCGATGTCTGCTTCACCTGAAGTCGCTGATTATTTCTCATATCGACTTGCAGCCAACCTTTCTTTATTCTGGAATTTGTAGCAATCTGTCTTCAAGTGCCCCATCTTCTTGCAGAAGTTAAAAATCTAATTACTGAACTTAGACTTCGATCTGTCCCTTACAGAACCACCATGAGCAAAAAGATCTTTTTCATCTCTGACCTCTGAAATCAAATGCTTTATCTTCTCTTTTGAAAACGAAGCATTATATATCTTCTCTATGGTGAGAGTATCACGACTATATAATATCTTGTCTCTAAATGAAGAAAATGAAGTGAGCAATGAACACAATATGATCAAAGCCAAATCTTCTTCATCATACTTTACTTTCAAAGTTTTCAAATTAGCGACGATTTCTTTAAATACAGGCAGGTGATCTTCCAATGATCCTCTTTCAGTCATTCGATGAGAGTATAAACGCTGTTTAAGATGTAACTTGCTTGTAAGACTTTTAGTCATGCACAATTACTTCAATTTCAACCATAAATCAGCTAATGAACCCTCTTTCAAAATGTCCTAAAGAATAGTATTCGATATATGAAGATGAATATAAGAAATTACTTTCTTATCCTTCCGTAATTTCTCCTCCGCGGTCGAAGTTGCGGGCATCATGTCAATTCCCAACAACGTATAATTAAATCTTGATGTGTAAATACTACACGCATATTAACCTGCCATAGCGAAAATCTAGTAATTTGATCTAAAAGCGGAATGTCATACTTCATGGAAGCCATCATGAACAAATATCTCGAACAAATCAAACTCTGCATTCTTGCGGAACTGCTGAACCTAGGCGCTTTGATACTACTTTTTGTGCTAATTATGTCCAAAATCTCTGATACCAATTGTTGGGAATACAAGGATCACGTATCACTCGATATCATTTGATATGAAATCAACCACCAGATTGAAATGTTGAAGTTATATGACACAATAATGAAACATTTGAGCTCAAACATAAGAATAAAAGAAGACAATAAAATATAGTAGATGAATTAGGAGATTTTATTACATCAATAATAATGGAGAAATTTAAAATTGATCCTAAAATTCTAGTAATCTATTTTCTCACACTATGAAATTATATAGAAGAGCATAATGTTTATATTGAACATGTAAGGGACGCTAAAACTTTCCTAATAGAGTTTTTGATAAAGTAGGATGTTAACAAATCGAGTGCAAAATGAAAAATAAGAGAAAAACGCGAAAAATTGGAACAAGTACAGGTGGCGTTGCGACGCCCATGCACAGCGCAACAGCGCTGGGCGTTATGCCCAAATTTTTTTTTTCCAAGTTATTTTCTCCATCCCGAACTCTTCTTCAAGTCCAATACTAATTTTTAACT
>CADEPD010001893.1:0-12565 GCA_902829195.1 Fraxinus dipetala | reverse complement strand
AATGATTCTCTCACAGATAAAGTTTTCTCAATTGTTCAACCTTAGAAAAATCGTCTATGTAAGTTCTAGTATATCCACCAATGGTATGAGACCCTATAAGGCTAGGAACACACAATATTAAATCAAGAAACAGAAATACAATGATCTTCTTAGAAAATAAAGTGCAGAAAATTAAAAAAAACACAAGCGATTTCTTTCGGCCTAAGCCCCGGAGGTTCGGCGGCCACTTCTAACGCCTACATCCTCCGTTGAGCATCCAATATATTGGATTTGTGTTCGGTTCCACTATATAGCCCAAAATGACAACAAATGTTACAAAATGTTCAGCCAAATAACTGCGTACAGAAAAGAACAATTATTTCTCTATATACAACAGTCGATCCACAAGATTCACAAAGAATCTCTTCAAAACCTCAGAAAGAGCAATATGAAAAAACACAGACTTTCTCGCGGATATTCACTTAAAACATCACTACACATAGGTTAACTATTATAGATCAACAATGTAAAATCAGTCATTTGAGAATAAACAGAAGAGAGAACCAAAACCATAAAGTTCCTTCAAAATGGTGTAACCCAGAGAGAGAAGGAATAAAACTTAGGAGACGAAAATGCCAAATGAAATGGCATTAAAGAATAGAAGTCTCTAGAATCTGATCCAACGGTGCAGATCAAAACATGAGTTGCAATCCGATTAAAGGTACATTTTAATAAAGTTGCAACACCCAAAAACATGATTTCACAAATTATGGGAGCACCATTCGAATTGGGTTTGAATCCCACATTCTCCACCTTGTTACCAGAATTTGGGATATAGTTTAGGCCCGAGCATAATCTCAATCAATTTTCATTTGCTCTAAGTACCGTACATGTATTACAAAGAATCAACAGATAAAAGTTTCAAACAATTTACAAACTTATTCAAATGAATCACTTTTGTACCTATATCTTATGGATTAAGTTAAGTTGAAACTTTTCCAATTCTAAGAATTCATTTTGATATGATGTCTTTTATAAAATGAAATTTAACGTCAATATGCTTTATTTTATCATGGAACATAGGATTTTTCTCAAATGAACAGCACTTTGATTTTTAAATAGCAACATAGCACGATTATCAGCAAAATCAAGTTCACATAATGGACCATTTAACCACATTCCCTCTTTTACACATTAGTAGCATCAATATATTCTGCTTCTGCTGAAGATATACTTTTGAAGTTGTGATTTTCAGCTAACAACTATACCACATAGGTATAAAAATAGGATGAAGTTGATCTCATATAATCTTTATCTCCAGCAAAATCAGAATCAATATATCCCTTTAAAGTTACATCATTTTTACTAGATTTAAACATTAAACCTAAGTTAGGTGTGCTTTTAAGATATCTAAATAACCATTTTAAAACATTCCAATATTCTTCCCTAGGGTTACTCATAAATCTGCTCAATATGCTAATACTAAATGCAAGATCAGGTCTGGTACAAATCATCAAATACATAATAGAACAAATAGCATTTGCACAAGAAGCTTTAGAAATTCTAGCATATTCTTCATCAAACTTTGGACAATACTCAGAAGATAGCTTAAAATGATTAGCAAGAGGCAATGTTACAGGTTTACAGTCTTACATGTTGAAACTTTAATCACATAATCATGTTGATTTAGAAATAACAAATCTTTCTCTTTATTTCTCCAAATCTGCATGCCTAATATCTTTCTAGCAAAACCAAGATCATTCATTTCAAATTCGGATTTCAATTTCAATTTAATATCATCAATTTCAAATTTATCACAACTGGCAAGCAACATATCATCCACGTAGAAAACTAAATACAAATAATTTTTACCTCCACCACCTTTACAGTATAGACAAGTATCATACTGAATTCTTTTAAAACCAAGTTTTAGAACGAATTTATCAAGTCTCTTATACCATTGTCTAGGAGCTTGTTTTAAATCATATAAGGATATTTTTATTAAACAAACAGTATATTCAGGACTTCCAATTTCAAAACCAATAGGCTGCTTCACGTAAATAATTTCATCTAAATCACCATACAATAAGATAGTTTTAACATCCAAATGATCAAATTTCCATTTAAATTGAGCAACAAGCGCAATCAAACATCTAGCAATAGTATATTTCACAACATGAGAAAAAATTTCAGTATAATCAATCCTTTCTTTTTGAGTAAAACATTTTGCAACAAGACTATCTTTATATCTAATGTGTTTACCATCTCATTTCCCTTATTTTATTTTATAGATCCACTTACAGTCAATTAATTTCTGCCATTTAGGCCTTTTAACAAGTTTACAATTCTTGTTTTTCAAAAGTGAAAACATTTCATCTTCCATAGCTGTTATCCAAATTTTACTTTCTTTAGACTTAATGGCATCATTATAGGAGTTTGGCTTGTTTTCAAACTACTCTTGAGAAGTGAAAATGGAAATAAAATCATCACTGTCAAATCTAGTAGAAGGTCTAATCTGCCTTCTCTCTCTATCTTTTGTGAGTTGATACTCATCAGAAGGGAGAGAAGTATGATCAAATTGGCAAGGTTGATCAATTTCAAGTTCAAGAACAGTTTCATCTACTACATGGACGGGAGTCTCTTGCTCAATTTGAGGAGGCTCCACCTCAATTTGAACATCTTTATCAGTCAACATTTTCTTTTCCTTCTAAACATGGCATTAAAAATTCATTGAAAATAACATCTTTTCTAACAATGACTCTATAACCTTTTTTACATTTAACCTATAATCTGTAGCCTTTAGTATGTTCATCATACCCCAAGAAAATACATTCAAGTGATCTAGGTTCTAATTTTCCAATGTTTTGATTAGCATATGCAGCACAACCAAACACTTTTAAATGAGAATAATTCATAGAACCATCAGACCAAACAAATTCAGGTACTTCAGGATTTAAAGCTTTGGTAGGGCTTCAACAATATATGTAGCAATTTTAACAGCTTCATCCCCAAAAACATTTAGGCAAATCAGAACTCAAAAACATACATCTAACTTTATTCAATAGTGTCATATTCATTCTTTCAGCTATTCCATTTTATTGAGGAGTATAGGTGACAATTTTATGCATCAAAATACCATGTTATTTACAAAAATTATTAAATTCATGATTATAAAATTCCAAATCATTGTTAGTCCTCAAAATCGTTATCTTGTGTCAGTTTGATTTCAAATTTGAGTTTTTCAGTCTTTAAAAACAAAGAATGTTTTATCTTTATATTTAATAAGAATATCCAAATTTTCCTAGAAAAATCATCAATGATCGATAAAAAATATCTGAAACCAAGTGCACACAGCAACATGACTCTACAAATAAGCATGTAAATATTTCAATATTTGTTTGGATTTATGAATTCCAGTTGAAAATGGTAGTTTGACTTGTTTTCCTAAGATACATTATTCATAAGAACCAAAATCACCAAAATTTAATTTTTTAAATACTTCTTTTGATTGTAAAGTATTTAAACCCTTTTTACCAATGTGGCTAGTCGATAATGCCATAGTTTTGCAAATGTAAAGTTTTCAAATACTGCAAAAGTAGTTAAGCCAAGTAGGTATTTAGCTTTCAAAAAATAGACACAAGATCTCTTAGGGGTGCTAATGATTACATCATTGCCCATAAGAATTTTAATATGTCATTGACCCAAATTTATGTTAAACTCAATAGCATCTAACATACCTAAGGACATTGGGTTTATCTTCAAGTCTGGAACATACTTAGTTCCTTTAAGAAATAGAACATTATCATTTTTCAATAACAATTTTATGGTACATATTCCTCTTACTTTACAGGTAAGATTATTTCTCATTATAACTTGCCTCCTAATTGTCTTTTCAAACTCAAGAAAACAGCTTTTATTTGGGCACATATGGAAAGAACAATCTGAGTCAAGAATCCATTCATCACTTAATTATTTTATCATATTAACAAGGACCAATCCAATATCAGACTTAACTTTATTATATACTAAAGTATTACTCCCATCATCAAACTCCTTCTCTTTTAAATCGTTTTTCTTCTTAAAACGGTCTTTAGCAAATGACCTAATTTTCCACAAAAATAACACTTTAGTCTTATTTTTGGACTTATCACTAAATCTGTTTTTATTCTTAATAAAAGACTTAAATGATAATTTGATTTACCAAAATATTTCCCTTTTACCAATAAATTGTTTCCATTTTAACTATTACTTGAATCAGCTTTTATTTCTAGAGCTTTATTTCTTAAAGAATTTATTATCATATTAGTAGTAAGTTTTTCCCTACCATACTCTAGAACAACCTTGATTTCTTTATATCGTCACTAATGGAGTTTAACAAGACTACATCCATTTGTTCTTTCGAAAGTTTTTCATCACAGTTAACTAAGTCTTTGGTAAGTTTTGTAAATCTATTTAAATTTTCATCCGAATCAATTGAGGGATCCATTTCGAAAGAAAAAAATTGTTTTAGTACACTTATTTGGAGTAGTCTTTGTCACATATTTTGCATGTAGTTTAGTCCACAATTTAGAAGCAATTTTTGTTTCATCAATACTTGTTATCACATTTTTAGATGAAGTACAAAAAAATAGTACTCCAAGCAACTTATTTAAGTTCAGTTTTCTTTGCAGGAAGTAAATCAGCAGGCCAGCTATCATCTAAAACCCTAACACATCTCATTTGCATTAAAATAGCCTTCATTTTTTTGACTCCACATATTGAAATCAATTTTTCCATCAAATTGACTAACTTCAAACTTAGCAGAAGCCATAGTCAAGGATGATTCACAGACTGAAGATAGTTTTCACAAATATGCAAGAACAGCAAGAGTACATATTGAAGACACTTAAAAAATCACAGTAATACACTTAGTAAAACAAGATTTTACAAATTTCAAGCACTCGCAAAAAATGTAGTAGTCAAGACTCAAAAGAGAACACGATAACAGATATCACAAGTATATGTTTCACATATTCTTCCTGCAAGATCCTCCAAGTACACACTCATACTTGATTTATCTCAAATTCTCAAGACCTTGTTGGAGCCTTTGGACAAAGATTAATCTCAATGGGGGGTTTTGTCTGTACGGTAAATCAAGAAACACTAAATTTTGAAAGATGAACTTTACAAAAGTTTAGAAAGATCTCACCCAGGGAGTTTAAAAATTCGATATCATTGAATTTTGCTTGACAGCAATTCCAAAGATTTAGATCTGTTATAGATCAACCAATTTCTCCAAGATCCAGGTATCTTGTTCTTCGGTAATAGCACTGATACTACTATAAGGCTAAGAACACACAATATTAAATCGAGAAATAGAGATACAATGATCTTCTCAAAAATAAATTGTAGAAAATTAAAGAAAGTACAAGCGATTTCTTTTAGCCTAAGCCCGGAGGTTCGGGGATCACTTCTAACTCCTACATCCCCCGTTGAGCATCCAATAGATTGGATTTGTGCTCGATTTCACTATATAGCCCAAAATGACAGTAAATGTTACAAAATGTTCAACCAAATCACTGATTACAGAAAAGAACCCTTATTTCTCAATATACAACAGTCGATCCACAATATTCACAAAGAATCTATTCAAAACCTCAGAAACAACAACATGAAAGAACACAGACTTTCTCATTGATATTCACTCAAAATATCACTACACAGAGGTTAACTAATACAGATCAACAATCTCAAATCAGTAATTTAAGAAGAAACAGAAGAGTGAATCAAAATTAGAAAGTTCCTTCAAAACGGCGTAATCCATAAAGAAAATGAATAAAACCCTAGCAGACAAAAATGCCAAATGAAATGGCATTAAAGAATATAAATCTCCAGAATTTGATAGATCAAAACACGTGTCGCAATTCGGTTAAAGATGCATTTTAATAAAGTTGCAACACCCAAAAACATGATTTCACAAATTATGGGAGCATTATTCAAACACGGTTCGAATCCCAGAGACTCCAAGCATGCTGCAAAAGATGACATTTTGCCTGATGGTACACCAGTTTATAAAGGCAATAGGGTGACCTATTTTCAATATGGTATGGGCAGAATGGAGGAGTTGTGGGAGAAGGACTGGTTCGAGTTCCAACCTGACTGATGGTTCGATGAACCTGAGGTCCTAAATCGGTGAGCCCATTCAAGTTTCCAGTATTTCAAGCTGGTCCAAGAGTGTGTCTTGGGAAAGAATGGCTTTCATTCAAATGAAATATGTGGTGGCTTCCGTTCTCAGGCGGTTTGAGTTCCTGCAGGAAAATTTAGACCGACCAATTTTTGTTCCCCTATTGACAGCCTATATGGCCGGTGGGTTCCGTTAGGGTCTGATCCAGGAGGGGATTGTAATGAAGATATTCATGCGAATTGTGTGCCCTACGATAAGGTGAGATCACAATGTTGAGCATGGGAACAAAATTATCAATTATTACTTGCGATAATATAAGTGGGTGCTTAATATGGTCCTTGTTTGCTCCATTAAAATTATCATTCATTTTTTTCTTTCTTTTTATCAACCACACATTCTCCACTAAAATATTATTACTCGTAAATGAAAAAAAAAAAATCTTCTTTTTTAACCACACATTGTTTAAATAATACTATTCCAAAAATTAAAATGGCAAATAATGGAGAAGCACATTGTGACTAACTTAATTTGATCATATTTATTCACAACAAATATATGAAGGTTTGCACTTTATACCAGAAAGTTGTAGTGTTGATTAATTTATATTTCGAGATTGTGATCTGACTTTGTCGCAGAAATATTATATTGGTAACACTAGTACATTTGTAGTGATTTGAGGGGATCACGTGTCTAGTTTAATTACATAGTATGATCGTACAAAAAATTAAATTTCAGTTGATCGTTCGATATTTTTATCTAAATCTTTTTATGAGTTTAATAGTTATTTAATTCACTGTGAATATATCAATTTGATTGATCAAATATCTCAGAATTGAGAACTTGAGAACGAGTGAAATAGAGACATAAATTCGTGTCAGGAACTATCGACCTAAAAAACGGGTCGAATGACTACTCAAATATTTTCTATTGAACAATCATAAATCTAAGCTAAGTATTTAAAGACGGCTAAATTTTGATATTTATGATTTGTTCACATGACTATTATAGAAAATTGAAGTTAAGTTAGTGAGAATAATTAGAAGGGCAACAAGGTCATTAGAAACACATACTATAATTAGATTGATGGTTTACGGTTGACTAGACAAGATATAATTATTGGAGCTAGAATAATGTATGTCTGATCATGTCCCTATGTTAGCTCGATGAAGTTTTTGACTCAATTTATGGTTCAACAAGACAATGGTTTCCTATATTCTCGTCATGATGGCATAGCAAAATTTTTGATAAAATTCAACCAAGAAGATAATAAAATGTTACAAATCAACTTACTCCTTTTTAAAAATTGAAGACCAGTCTACTACTTGAACAATAGATTAAGAACCAATGCTACAAATTTCACAAACTTTATTTAGCCCCAATTTGATGTAGCTTAAAATTTTTATAAAAAAATTAAATCAAAGTTAACAATTAATTTTCACCATATATTTTATAAAATACACAACTTTTATCAACTTTTCAATTATGCATTTCATCAATTTTATCAAAATCTATTAAAATTGACTTTTAGCTACACTAAATAGGGGCTAACTCATTTTGTTCAGAAACAGTAGGGTTTCCATTTTGTTCAACCCCTTGTTTGGTTTACGCCTAATCCAAATTTAAGCCAAAAACAGGCAGCCACAAACCCGAAATAATGTTTGATACACCATATTAGACATAATCGAACAAGATTATAACTATTTTTTTTTTTTTAATAATAACCATAGCCTTCACATCCACTTTACCAAACATGTCATAATATTTTAATCACAAATGATCAAACTAGGACAAATCAAGTGAAACCGAATCGTGTTGCCATAAAATCTAATAGATAGATGGCCAAATTCAATACATTAACACACAAGAAACGCAGAAGATAGTCATTGTCACAAATTAAACCAACAAAAATTTCATAACCAACTGCAAAAGTGAAATTCACAGATTCACAGTTTCAACAAAACCACAGACATGCCTGTACCCCTTTCACTCTAATACATTGACCTAATGATGCAACATACAAAATGCAGTCCTGCTTGACGACGCTTTAAATTAATTCAAGACCATACTATCACCAAGTTACACATGCATTTCCAAAACCACATGTTACAGAGTATTAAAGATCAATAAGCCTCTTCAACTTCTCGGGTAGCATTCTAGCCATTTGCACCTCTCAAGCGTGCAATCAAATCATCCTGTTCATGGAAATGAAAACACGAGTGAATAGAATTGCGAGACTTTAGAATCAACCTATGCGTGCTCATCAAATGCTTAAACAAAATCATTAATGACATGTTTAGTAAGGTGATTAAACTACCATGGTACTAAGAAAATCTGTAATGTCATTGCCAAGAGTATAGATACTAATTTTTTTATATATTTATTTTATTTTTTTGGAATTTCGACCTTACTCCCCCAAGAGAAAAGTGACACTGTGGCTACAAGAGAAACAACAATTGACTTGCCTTTTTGCCTTTCAGCATAAGACCTTTCTCCTTCAGAAGAGCACGGAGTTTCTCTACAGTCAAACTTTGCAGATCTTTGTCGGGCACACTCGATTGTGATCTCTCTACATGTCACGTGTTTAATAATCAATGAGAACTTCATACACAAATCGCACACACTAGAAATATCTTGTACAAGTATGATACGATCATAGGGGGAAATACCATGTAATAATACACAAGTCAGCAACGTAGTATAGAAAAGAAATTAATCTAAATTGCAACATAGTGGCTCCCAAAGTTCTAAAACAGAGAAGTGTTTCGTATATAAGATCAACACAACCACGTAAGATGAACGCACCTTGATTGGAACCAAGCTGAGTGCTAGACATGGCCCTCTTACCACCAGCCTTGCTCTCCAAAGCTCTATCGGAAGCCCTGTAAAGTTTAAGGTTGGAGGGCACATGAGGATAAAGACTTGCAGAAGAGTAGAGTAAACTATAAAGAGCGAAATTATTCAACATTGCTAGCACAATCAAATGAATCTAATACCTTTTCTTGGAGACTTGATTTGAAGTACTACCCTTCGCATCTTTCTTAAAGGAATCGCTCTTCTGATTCTTAAGCGTAAGAGACCTAATCAATATATTGGTTTGGTTTGTCTTGATAAACTGATCCTCTGTTAAAACAAAATCATGGTGACATACAGAAAACAGGAGAATGAACAGCAATAAGATGATAATTAATGAAAGAAACAAGAAAGTACCCAGTCATTAAACTTCAAATGGAAGGTATTACAATCAGCAACACGAATTTACAAACCAATTTTACTGAACACAGTGCAAGCTGTCTGAGGTTGGCTACATATACTGACAAAATTAGTTCCCCATGGTGGGATATACATGCTTTAAGAGATTGGCAATATAAAATATGGCAAAGAAGAGACACTCACCCCAAGTTTTGGAGTGCATGAGTTTGGGATCAAGACGCATGAATACAATTTTTCCCCAAGACTTTGAACTACACTCGCTAGTCTACAACTATATTAACCAGATACATTACCATAGCTTTAAACAAGTAAGACTCGTAAATAACAGATCATAGTCCCCAGACACAAGAAATCCTAAAACCGATTATTTCCAAGATAAACTTGACCAAGTTGAGTGCATAAATACTAGAGGGTAATTAGAAAATAAACCTCATTGGATTCTTGCAAGTAAGTCCAGCACCAGAACTAAACCACTTTTCCAATTTATTTTAGATAATTTGACTCTACATTACGAAAAAAGAAAGAGGAAGCAGAAGTCAACTATTTCAAATCACAGAGTAGTAAAGGCTCATGCCATTCCTTCGGCAACTGATTTCTCAAGATGTATATAAGGATTAACTAATGAATATTGTGGCGCGAGAACAATCATAAAATAATGATAACTCAAGATTGAAGTGTCAGACCCAGTATAAAAATATAAACAGAAAGCGATAAGCACATGCAGATAACATCAATTCAGTCAAATGGGATTTGCTTGAATGTCCATGCTATTTTCCACGTGCAAACAAATACCACTTCAACCCATCACAATAAATGCAGCATTTACTAGAAGAAACTAAAAATAATTAGATTTATTGAATATAAAACCTGGAGGTGATGTGTCATGATCGCAAATATAGACCCGCATCCCACCCTGCATAATTTTGTCAACACATAATCAGATAATCTATGGAAAAAACTGAAGAAAACTGACGAACAAATGCACGTCTCAAGAAGAGAATTTTATCATCAGTTGCATCCACAGAAATCCTATAGATGCTATGATGTGTACAGCCTCAGATGATATAACATAGAATAAATAATAACTAAACATCCACATTCCACAAAAATTGCTTGATTACTGCAAATAGCATCTTCAATGTTAAAAGAAGTGATGATTGGAACAGATAACCGAAAATGTAAACAGATCCAGACCCAGTGCGCAATGTTCTAGAAATCTGGGTTTGCATTAATTCCACAATCCACATTTCAGTCACCAAATCGACTTTAATGAAGTCCTCATGATATTGATTACTTCAGTTTTTAACAACACATTTTCTTTATTATGTGAGAATCTTCTATATTAACCATCATTTTCATTTTCATAAGTAGTATTCTGAAAAACAGAAACAACACAAATGTGAAACTAAACATAACTAGTACAGCTAGATTCAATAATCTCAAGTTACAATAATCTAATTCCTAGACATGGATGCGAGAAAGGAGCATCTTGACCATTGTTTGACAGAGTCAGAACCTAACATGTCCTTGACTAAAACTCATTCCTTTGGGACTTTCGTACTTTCTTGGAACAGTCTGATAACCATTCAATCGTTGCCACCTAAAAGGAAGTTACTGAACCATGTGAATTAAAGCATGCTTGCACAAAACTTATCTTCCAAAGCACACAGCACTTATCACTCCCATTCGTCTACATCATCAAATAAATTCATTTACTCTTATCGTTTCTTGCCTAAAAAAGTTAATTCCAAATAACTATATCTGATTAGCAAAATTCATTTCTCAATCACATCAAAAAGCATTGTCTTTTTTAAAACCAAAACCCTTCAAAGTCGTCAATTCCAAATTCCAACCATAAAATAGAATCGATATCCTTAAATATGTCAAAGAATTAAAAAAATATATATACAATTAGGGTTTAGGGGATTGAGATATACCAGGTTTGATGAAACTAAATGGGCGGACAAGAGGCCGCGAGAGGGAAGGTTAGCGAGCAATTTGGATGCTCCATCGCCGGCCTCACCGGCCGAATTGGAGGAGCCATTCATGGTTTAACTACACAAAAATAAACTTAGAGAGAGAATACGGAATAGAGAGAGACCAATGGAATTCTGCATATGGAGACTTAAAACAGGTGGTCTAAATATTGGAGATTAGGGAGTGGTTAATGTCTCACAGATTTGTCAATGTTTAATTTTTTTTATTATTATTTTTTTTGTTTTGTTTTTTTTTTTAATTTCAAATGAATTAATTTTTTAGCTTTTACGAAATTTAATAAAAATTTGTCTTTTGGGTGTGATTTTGATTCTCCGATGAAATATAAAGGAGTGGTCAGAGAAGTTTCACAAATTTAGAGAGATTTTTTAGAATTTATTAGTTGACAATACCATCGAAAATAGGTTAATCGAAGTTCAACAGTAGACTATATACAACAATTAAATGTTCTACTATATATTGAAGGATATATTTTTTTACTCTTATAGCACTCTCAAGTATAAATCACATTGAAGATTTGGTCCTAAAATAGATAAAAAGATAGTGGCGAACCTTTCGCCAATTCTTGAAATTCAAGATAGAAAAATATTTTCACAGTTGTCAATATCAACTTATCGATATCTTAATTTGATCCACTAAAGTATAGTAAGCGGAAACGTGCTTTTATATTAATAGTCATAAATTGCAAACTTAACGAGATTATAAATTAGAGAAAAAGTGATAAGAATGTCTAAATAATAGTAGTAGGATGCTTTGTTACTTCATTTTATTATCATTAGTAATTCAAAGGTATAGAAAGAATAAAAGGTTGCGAATAACTCTCTTTCTTTCTTTCTTTCTTTCTTTTTTTTGTTTTTGTTTTTATTTAACCTAGAATCCCGATTCGTCATTATAAATGAGGGGATATATTATAAGAATATCTTAATAATAGTAGAGTATGACTGTATATCGCTCTTTTACTAATCGAAAACAAACTTATCCTAATAATAAATGATCATGAACATGATAAAAATGTCTTAATGAGAGAGTAATTCATATCACTCTTTTAGTGCCTATCTATATTACTAGTTTGTTGCATGAGCATTGCATTCGTATTACCTGTAATTATTATTTTAGTTCCGTTGAAGTGTTTTTCTTGGATGTGAAACAGTATAAAACAAAGGGAAAATTGCAGCCGCGGTCTCAAACCTTTCATTTTGTTGCAGATTACACACAAAC
>CADEPD010001889.1:0-11656 GCA_902829195.1 Fraxinus dipetala | reverse complement strand
CCATGGAGTGCGTTGAAATGAGCGTCCAAGTTACGCAATGACTTCATTTCACAGATTGAAATTGGAAGAGCTCGTAGTTTGTTCAAGTGAATAGACAATTTTTGAAGACTCACCAATCCGTAACCCATATTCGTTGGCAAAAACTCCAAGTTATTGAACCCTGCATCCAATTCAATTAATGACCTGTGATCAAATTGAAATAATCAGAACAAGAGAGAGAAGGCAGGCAAGGATACTTCAAATAAAGTCAATGTTCAATATACCTGCAACCAGCAATGCTTTCAGGAAGTTTATTTAGTTGATTTCCCGAGATGTCCAAAAACTTAAGATTAACCAACAAGCCAATCGAGTCCGGCAATGTACCAAGAAAGTTCGAAGACAGATTGAGCTCCTCCAGTTTCTGAAGTCCAGCAACTGAGTCGGGAATGACCTGTCACCAAACAAAATCACATATCATGAAGGATTTCGGATCATTAGATACAATACTCGCGGATGTAGATGCCAAAAGGACATGTAATAAAATAAATATTGAGATGGGCAACATTTATCTGTACTTATTAATGTATCTTCTTCGTTATGGTGAAAACATGCAATGGAAGAGTCGACATAGCTCTCCTATTGAGGCTGGACACACCAAAACCGTCCGTTGCTTGTGTTTCGATTCTTACTTCTATCTATTATCACCCTCGTAAGTAGGGATTATGGTTTATGGATCAATCCATAACATTTTTGTCAAAGAGAAGCAAATTAAGCACTTCCTAATTTACTCTGTACTTTCTTTCCCAATCACTGAACACTGTGAAGGAAGTAAGGCCTTCTGTATTAGACAATCAAGAATTTAAAATTTTCCAAATTTCTTGCACTAAACAATAGGGCTAATTGGATATTGCTTACGAATGTCGGAGTCAAGATTCAACTCCAAGATTGCCCAGAAATTTCATTTTCTGCATATTTTTGGAATACCGCTGTGGGATCAAGGGTTACAAATTGATGGATTTGGAAACAAAGAAAACCTTCATATCTAGAAATGTGATTTTCTATGAGAATGTGTTCTCATACAAGCAAGCTACTGATACCAGCTTTGTTTGCTCCCTAAATCCAACTCAAAATTCCATTTCTCAAACTCCCATTATCACTCAGTCAGAATCTTCAATAAACAGTCCAAATCCTACACTCACCAACTCTATAGTAACCTCTGAACAAACTCAAACAGCAGATCTTTCAATACACACCACAAACTCTCCGATGCCTTTACAAGACCCAAATATTGAGCCATCTGAACCCCCGAATACATCAGAACCAGATACAACTTCATCTCAAAACCAACTTTCAAATCAGCCCTTACCTCGGAGGTCAAACAGAATTAAAAAAACTCCTACACACCTGCAGGATTTTGTTTGTCAACAAGCGACTCTACTTCCCCATTCACAAGACTTGGACTAGCAAAAGGTCACCATTTCTTCAGGTAGTCCCTTTCCTCTAGAAGCTACTTTATGTTATCATAAACTCCCCACTCCACACAAGGCATTTGTTGTTTCCATTAGCACACATACAGAACCTAGAAATTTTGAGGAAGCCTTAGAATCTCCTGAGGGGTGTAGTGCCATGAAAGCCGAAATAGATGCCCTTGAATTAAATGATACTTGGGTTGTCATTGACCTGCCTCCTGGTAAGGAGGTTATATGCTACAAGTGGGTTTTTAATATTAAATTTAATGCTGATGGAACCATAGAAAGATATAAAGTCAGGTTAGTGGTTAAAGGATATACATACCAGGAGGGTCTTGATTACCACGAGACCATTTCTCCTGTAGCAAAACTGGTTACTGTGAGGACATTGTTGGCTGTAGCAGCAATAAAATGGTGTCATCTATACCAATTAGATGTAAACAATGCATTCTTACATGGAGACTTAGAGGAAGAAGTGTATATGCAGCTACCTCCAGGGTATCCTAATGTCGATAGATCAAAGGTTTGCAAATTAAAAAAACTTTTGTATGGACTCAAACAAGCTTCTAGGCAATGGTATTATAAATTGTCTAACTCCATTGTTGAGCAAGTTTTACAGAGTCCAAAGCTGATTACAGCTTATTCACAAGGACCACAAATCATTCTTTTACTTCCATTCTAGTATACATCGATGATATTATAGTGGCTAGCAGTTGTATGGATTCCGTTAACACTCTCAAAACTTCCCTTCATGATAAGTTCAAAATCAAAGACTTGGGATGTTTGAAATACTTCCTTGGAATTGAAGTGAGGGGTCTGATCGAGGAATTCATATATGCCAAAGAAAATATGCACTTGACATTTTGGCAGATTCAGGTAAAATGTGCAACACCAGCTAGAGTCCCACTTGATCAAAATCTCAAGCTTTCTAAAGACCAATGTGAGCTTCTCTCTGATCCATCGATTTATAGAAGACTGATTGGGAGGCTGCTGAATTTAACCATAACAAGACCTGATTTATCTCACTCGATAAAATTGTTTCTAATTCATGGACAGACCTAGACTACCTCATCTTAATGCAGCTCATAAGGTACATTAAAAGGGCTCCAAGGTTGGGGAGCATGCCAAGATACAAAGAGATCTGTTTCTGGTTATTATGTGCTTATTGGATCTTCTTTGGTGTCATGGAAATCTAAGAAGCAAGGGGTTGTGTCCAGATCTTCTGCAGTAGCAGAATACCGAGCAATGGCAAATCTGTGTTGTGAATTAACTAGGATGAGATATCTGTTCTATGATTTGCAAATCAAACACCTGCAGTCAGCAACTATGTTAAATGATAACAAAGCTGCACTCCATATGGCATCAAATTCTGTCTTTCACGGGGGAACCAAGCACATTGAGCTTGATTGCCACCTTGTGCGAGACAAGATTCAAAATAGGAGTACAGTCACTGCACATGTCAGTAGTAGATTGCAAATTGCAGATCTTTTAACCAAAGCATTAAGCTCTCCAAGCTTTTTCTCTCACTTGTTCAAGATGGGAATGGAAGATATCTACTCTCAGCCTTGCGGGGGCTATTAGAAAATAAAGGTCAGCCAGTAGCAAGAGCACCTGGAAGGAAAGAATTCTAGAAGATTTGGCGGTTATTGGCATTCTGTTACACACTTTTGTACAGCCCATATTCAGCTACTTTTCCTTTTAATTATATTTACACCACTTGACTAACAGAATTGGTTAGAGAATATTCTTTTGTAACCCTCTAAATATGAATCTTGTTGTACAGATTTATACACACGAGAATTAATGCAATCAGTAAATTCTTATAAATTATTCGTTTTTTTTTAGCTCTTTAGGACTCCATAACACAGTTTAGTTGATCAAGAAAAAACAATTTCAGTCAACACAAACAATATCATTCCCTTAAAATCCATAAATTTTAATTAAAAAACATAATCAAACAAAACTCACCTCAAGATGATTATGTGATAGATTAAGAACAATCAGGCCATGAAGTTTCCCAAAGGCCTCCGGCAGAAACCTTAATTGACGCCCAGAAAGAACCACTGTCTTGTCGGGTCCAAACCCTTGTTCTAATACACGAATCACCTCTCTATCCACGCCATCAACTTTGTCATCATCGTCATCGAGTTCAACCTTCTCGAATTCATATCCAAGATCGTCAGCCATTGATTTTTCTGGGCTATTTACTTATGTATCAGAAAAGAAGAAATTGGTGAAGACCACGCAAAAGAGATCTTCCCAAATGCGTACAGAAGTGTGAGGGGGAATTTTATAGTGTTGAAAAGTTTAGAGTCGAGTGTTACAACGATATATACGAGGTATAAGGAAATCATTGCGAATACAACGGCCGGCTACGTAGAAACTCTCATCCTAGAATGCTGATCGCCGCCTTATTGTACAAGGCGATTTCATAATTATTTTCGGACCGCGATTTTATCAAATTCTAGTTTGGTAGTAATTAAAATTAAAATTTTAACCTAAATTAAAATCAATCATTAAATTTAATCACGTATATTAAATCTACAATTTTTAAATTATACATTTCATCAAATTTATTAAAATCAATTAAAGTTTTAATTTTATTCCTACCAAGCAAAGGCTAATTGAATTACATTTTAAACATACTTAGGATTATCGATCTTTTCTTATTGCATCACATATGTCGTACATATTTTTATTCCCAACCTTATATTAATTATCGCGTCTCATATGTTACGTAAAACGACTTATATCCTTATCATATATAAATAATTTATAATAAATGCAAAAGTGACATAAAATAGAAACATCGTCAAAAAGGAATTGTGCGAATTAATTGAAAGATGAAAATAAAAATTCGATGAAAAAAATTAAAGACGTAAATGTTACAATAAGATAACATTGAAGATTTCCAGTCGAAGTCTTGTATTTGGACAGCATTTCGAAATTAGTCCTTGTAAACTTGCACAAGGAGCAACAAAATTCGACTAAATACAAGAAAAAAAAAAAAAAGAAAAAGAAATTCTCTCAAGAAGTGAAAATTCTGCCACGTCACAAGCCTGCTTGTTAAAAAAAAATACTCGTATCCTACAATAAATTCCATCAACATGGAAATGACTGTGCCATCTGCTTTACATTTGACACAAATTAGTAAACCAGACAACTCGGTTCTCCTTGAGCAAAACTTTCCCTCGTTGAGGACCACAGGAGCGAAATTTAACTCAATAAAAAAGCCGATCTGATTGCCTCATCCTACTTGTATCTCAATGCTTTTATATGAAAATGAAAAGGGCTTCATAGCACAGCTGTTTGTCTTTCATTTGTATCTTCATGCTCGACCTAGCAGAGGGATCGAATGAGGAGGCATTCATATATACAAATGGCTATTAATAAATTATAGTTAAAATGAAAAAGGGAGTCAAAAGAGAAACTTTGTCTTTACCTCAACAAGTACTTTTGCTTTCTTCCTTGATTTGGCCGTAGGTTCTTTCTCCATCTCTCTCTCCGAACCCTTCCTCCCTCCCTTGCGTTCAACACCTACGGTCTCTTCATCATCATCATTGTTGCCTATTCCAACTACAACAATTAAGATTTACAATCCAACTTCATCATAGCTTGATTATTAGACAGTTAAACATACAAATTTTCATCTAAGAAAATAAAATACTACGCACCAGTCTCCTAAAATGGTAAAACCCAGCCGTCATGCAAAATATGATTTCAGTTGAAAGATTATATAGGAAAAGAACAATTTTTACCATTATCATCATCCATGTTAGAGATTGCCAGACCACCGAAATCTTCCATATCCTCCTCTTCAAGCTCTTCATAGCCTTCAATATATTCTATCTCAGGTTCCTGTACGTATCAATTGTAGACTAACAATGAGAATTATCATGTGTTTAAAGAGGGGAAGAAAGCAAGAACCAATCGATGAATAGATTATAGACTTTTTTACATAAAGAACCTCTTCATCTTCACTAACAGCATCCTTTATAACCTCCTTATCAAGAATTTCATTGTACTTATCAACAGGGTAATTATAAATGTCACCATAAACTCCTTTTTTGAGGCGTTCTAGTAACTCTGTTTCAATACTCTGCAAAATTGTTAATAGTATTAGTTCCTCAGTGTACACGACAGCACAAAAACAAAAAGGTAAGTAACACATATATGAAAAAGAGAACAATTATAGATATACTCTCTCCAAAACTGCTGCCTTCTCGGCCTTCTCCTCTCTCCGAGCTTCTCTTTTCTTCTCTTTCCTAGGTGTTGTCATAATTTTCTCCCTGCACATAGATACAGTGTCGCAGGTGAGAATGTTTATATCTATACTGATCAACAGTGGAAGAGGATGGGCTAAGAAAACTATGTGCATGCAAACATACACGCAGACGTAAAAAAAGTAGCCTGATGGAAATTATGCTTTTATATTAAAGGTGAAAAGTAAATTGCCAAATTCAAGTCATTTGGTGGCACCGTTTCAGAATAACATTTGCGAGCTGCACATTGACAGCAAAATTTTAATTAAATTTGCAACACAGAGTTGGCTAATGGAGCACACCTGGAAATTATTTACGACCTTGTGTACTCTAGCATCTCAGTTTCACCTATTGACCCAAAATACCCACACTTATAACCCCATTATCATTAATTCCGAAAGAAGAAAAGCTAGACACAATTTCTCGATTGATAAACCTATGCCCACAGAAGAAGAGTCAAGTATCACATATCAGGAATCTCCTTTTTTTGTCAGAAAGGCCCAGTCACAGTTTCCTAACATTCTGTCCCAAGAATGCAGCAAAAATCCATATGTGGGAATGGACTGTCTACTCCAAAATTGAAGATCAAATTATAACATATAACCAGTCCTACAAGCATTATCAGTGATATTCATCTTGATAACTGAAGTAACTTGAATCACAATTCTAATATCACAAGTGAGTTTTGCAGTAGTAAATACGAATAGTGGACCACGATGCCATCCACTGATAGTAGTGGATCTTGCAAGAAAAGACAATACTCATTCCTAAAAAGTTCTATTATGCCTCACCGCAATCTCCAACAGTTTCTTTATATACTGATAATACCACAGTTAGACAGCCAGACAGAGCCAGACATAACTTATAAGAACTAAAATCACAGGAGAATTAACTAGATGGCATCAACCTAAAGCCAGTTCCTATGTTTGTAATGTGCTCTTGCATTCACTCATTCCTAGTCTCTGCATAGAATTTTTTTTATCAAAGTGTTATTCATCACTTGTATAAGAACTTACTCCCTGCTTTACAAATAATTTATGCTTCAACTTCCATAATTGTAACTACAAACTCTTCAAATCAAACAGAAGGTCATCTCAACTAGAAAAAGAAAAATGTGCTCTTTTTGTTATCCATTTCTTAAAATCAGAAGCTATTTCAGAAATTACATATGAAGTTATGCTTGAGCTTTCATTATCGTAAAGAGCAAACATAAATACCATCTATAACTAGCAACTACAACTGTGGTCATCTTTATGCATCTATCAACTTAAAGCTCAGAATAAAAATCAAGCACACCTAAAAATGAATCCATCACTTAAAACCAGAAGCTATTCATGAATTACATATGATGAAAAGCTTCAAATAACATTATTGTAAACAGCAAACACAGATGCCATCTGCAACTAGTAAATACAAATGTGTCCATTTGTATGCATCCACCAACATAAAGCACAGAACAAATATCAAGAGTGCACAGAAACTCAATTTCAGGTGAGCAAAGATTGTTAGAACAGACAGCAGGAAAAAGAAAAAACAAACCTTGTCTTTAAAGCAAGTTTCCTCATGCGAATACGCATCTGCGTCATCTTGGTTAATCTTTGCTTTGTTTTATGAACAAGTAGCTTCGGCCAGTACATCTGTTAAAATCAGTCAAGGCGTTAAAGTCCTTTGAATCTCTCCCATAAATAATACCACTTAGTTCAAATTCCACGCCAACAACTACAGAGAAATGATAAAGATTCATTACCAAGTGTTTGTCAATGATTTCAAGGGCCTTCTCATAATTTCTTGGCAATTTAACTCTTTCCCACAACTTATTTGGCATATGCGCCCTTTCTATCGTTTTCATATACAAATAAAACACTCCTGCGAAACAAACACCAAAAACCCAAATCCTTAATATTCAGCTGGAAACAATCAGAAAACATAAAACAGTCCAGAAATAACTAACAGTACAAAACATTTAGCATTTTATGATAGTAATAATAATACAACAAAAAGAAGTTAAAAAAAAGTACCATCATGTTCACGAATGGTAGCGTATCGACTGTTAGCAAGAGGGCAGGAGCTCCGATTACAAATCCCGGTCACGTTGTACGGGTTCCGACAAAATATCCCAGTTTCAATTCTATCATAATATCATGCCAAAAAATTAAAAAAAAAAAAAAAGACAACCTAAACAGAAATATTAATCAATATCAGAGCAATAAAAAGAAATTTGAAAAAAAGCAGAAAAAAGGTTTACTTGGCCATGAAACTGCAGTGATTGTGCCTGATAACTTGCCATATAACCTCATCGTGCTGCATCTCGACGGATTATAATGGCTTAATGCAAAACGAAATCAGCTTTTCATTAACATGGAATGCGAGGAGAAGTAGGGTTTACGAGTTTCGAATAAACTTGAGATCGGTGAGTTCAATGGGCCGCCGTTTGGCTAAAAGCTGAAAGAGGGTTTTAGGCTTTAAAATAAAGAGAAATTTACACGTAAAAGGCTAACAAAAGAAAAGAATTCCAGAAATATTATGGTGGTGGAAATTAAAATAAAGATTTTAATTTAAATTAAAGTTAATAATTAATTTTAACAACATATTTCAAGTGATTCATAACTCTTCAACTACACATTTCATTAACTTTTATCAAAATTTACTAAAAAATTGATTTTAATATGTACTACACAAGGGCTATATCAACTTTTTAATTCCAAAATTACTTAGCGGTGTAAATTAAAATTAGATTTTTAATAAATTTTGATAAAATTAGATATATTCTATGGTTGAAAATAGGCATGGGCATCAGGTGGGTCAGTCCAGGTACTTCAATACATGCAATCACTCATTATATTTCGAGTATTTCGTAGATGAAACCAATCGGATCCTTGTAATTATCGGAACAAAAAACTGAAACCTGATCCACCAATTTCAGTTGAGATTCGATTATACCCATAACATTTTTTATACGCATTTAATAAACATTTTCATATAGGTCTTTTCAATACATATATTTAACACGCTACTATTTGACAATATTTGTGTGAAGGAGAAAATATAGCTAATAAATCTTCAATAAGCAATGGAGATTAAAACTCATGAAAAAATGAGAAAAATAAAACATCAAAAATATTAAAGTTTGACAAGAAATTATTATTTTTTAATAAATCTTATTTGATTCATGAGTGAAGCATGCTAGAGCTTATAATTTATAAAAAATACTAATTAGATACATGATAACTATATAGTATCAAGAAATTACAATCCAAATACTAAACTTGCTCTATTTGAATAAAAAAATTATATTTTAAAAAAATCATGAACTCAAGATAACCAAAAAACTACAACACAACCCTAACTATAAATATATCAAGTTCAATTATCAAGCGTTGTATAAAAAAATCACTTCAATTTTGTAAGCAATGCAAGAAAGTAAAAAGCTCGAATTGCAAAGGTTGAACATTTTAATTCATTAACTTACACCAAAATCTATCTTAAACTTTTTAATTCATACAAAGTCCAAATTATAAATATTCACATATACTAACATCTGAAATGTAACAATCTAATATGAGAGGCAAAAAAAGGAGTTAAATCTTAATTTCTTAAGGTTATAGGTTAGAGTTTTAAACAAATAACTGCTACCCAAATCAAGATTTTTAGGTTTTGATTTATTATTATTATTATTATCTTTTTTTTTTTTTTTTTTTGCCCAACATACAATCAGAAACAAAAATTATATTAAAAATTGATTCCATCCTTTTACCTACGGTTCTAGTTTAAGAACCAAGAACCGACCTGAATCCAGTTGGTTCTCGATTTTCGATTCCAATTCCAAATTTTATTTTATTTAGAACCAGAACATCCAGTTTCGACTTGAGAGGTTCAATTTCGATTAAAATGTGAAGGCCTGGTTGAAAATGTTGTGAATTTCACAAAATATATAATTAAAATTAATTATTGATTTTGATTTGAAATTTAAGTAAATTTTAATCCAATCCAAACCAAACACGAACTTAATATTCTACAACAGTTATCAAATTACTAGCATTCCATAATTGCTCCATTTTAAGTGACAGGCAATAATCAATTTTGTTTTGGTTGGAACCATTGTTACTCAATTACATTAATAAATCTATTATTGGGATTTGTGTTTCTATGTACTCGTTCTTAATTTTGATAATACTAGTTAGAGTGAATGTGCGTTACACGTTATTTTAAAATACTTTATAAATGTCGTGAAAGTAATATTTGACCATTCATTTACCATTTTGATCTAAATATAAGATAAATGTAAGTAACTGAAAATAAATATTAAATTATTATACAAGCACATAAATAGTGAAATGCGTACTCGAATGTGAGTATTATAATTATAATTAAATGCATAAATGAAGATGAATGGTAAATACAATACATGAATTAACGTGAATATTAATTAATTTAGGATTAATATCAAAGAATATATACGTGATGTTTGAGCCACATTATTTTGGAAGAATGTATTTTGAAATAATAAATTGATGAAAAATGTATGGTTGAAAAAAAAAAGTTATTGATGTAATGAGAAATATTATTTTATTAAAGAATGTGTGGTTGAAAATGAGTATAAGAATGAAGGTGAAAAAAAAATATATGACTCAAACAGGAATGCTAAATCATTTATATTAAATGAATATAATTTAATTTCCAGTTAAGTGAAACTGAATGCTAATTAACATATATGTACGTGAATAATGAACTGTGTCCTTGAATTTGAATTTGAAATTCTAATTAATATTAATTAAATGAATATGAATGTTAATGTTAACTAATTTAGAATTAATAACATGGACGTGATTAATTAAATGATTGTGAATGTTAATGTTAATTAATTGAGAATTAATTATGACATTTATTACATTTTTGTAAATTAAATACATATTGAAAAATGAAAAATAAGTTATAAGTGAAATAATTGAATTACAATAGCGCTATAATCGTCCAAAAAATGATTTCCACTTGATGTGATATTTAATATATTATAGATATTTCTTAATTCTGTCGAAATAAAACATGATCACAATCAAATAGTGCGTTTATGATCCATTATTTTTTAGATTTTGACAATATATGTTCACCTACAAGCATTTGTACTGCTGGTTGCATTGTTATGCCGCTTAACATCAATTTGGAATTATCATCACTTTGTTATATGCTATCGTCTATCCCATGTAATATAATATCATACTCTTTTTAGATGATCATGATTAAATATTTTATAATTGATGTGTGTCAATGTTGTATGACAACATTGTTATTACTGATGTGTCACGAGTTCTATATATTTATACATTTTGAGTATTGATTTATCACGAGTTCTTAATTATGACATGTAACTCGTGATCTTTTATTTGATATTGCATACAATGGCATGTTACATATGTATATGTTGATATTGTTAGAATTTTGTATCGAAAATTGGTTTTAACCAATTTTAAATGTCTCAAAAGACACAACCTATAGAAAAGACACAACTATTGGAATTAGCCTCTATATTTGAAGAGACACATTTTTTGGAAAATGATAATATCAAAAGTCACAATCTTTTCAACATCTATATATAGATCTCATGTGTTTATTTTCATTGATTCATTTACTTCATGATTGCATTATCATACTAATGTATATTCACTTCAAATTCTACATTTATTCGGAGTCAAATTTCATAAAAAGATGATTCAAAACATAAGTAGATTTGTTGGTCTACGTAATTTGGAGTGTTTCTATTGCGAGACATGGTCGTTCTATCTTAGGAAATGATTGTCGAAATATCGTTAGCTCCGATGCGGGGTAAATTCATTTTAAGGAGAAAATATACAACATTTGTCTCGGCCAATTGCTCACTTATATCTCCTTATTTTCATTTTCTGATTTCTTTCTATTATGTTTGATTTCAAAAAATTTCTAACATATTTT
>CADEPD010001876.1:0-13433 GCA_902829195.1 Fraxinus dipetala | reverse complement strand
ATTGTCCAAGGTAATTCTGTCAAATTTCGAATGAGATATTTTATATTGAAGAAACAACAGCTGGTAGATTCGTATATGTTTGTAAAAGGAGCAATGACTTGATATTGATGCAGGGTGCATGGTGAAATTGATGTACACGACTCTTGAACTCCCAAGAAAGTCAAGTAGAGCGTTGCACAATACATTTTTGTCAGATTTGTTTGACATGAGCCGGTTTAAATTCTTAAAACTCTTTAACTCTAAGTGGCGAATTGAAAAGGAAGCAATTTGGTATGATGAGCAGACCAATTTTTGGGTCAAGCTTGGTGCCATTTCATATCTTTACGGGTACATGATAAAAAGGTTTATTGAGAGGAAAATTTATAAACTAAGTATTTTAGTTTGTCTTGTTCTCTTTGTGATTTTGTACAAAAAGTAGAATTTTTGGGTATCGTAAAGTTTAGGTATGGGTTTCCAAGCTTGAAAAACAAAACTTGGGCCGCATCGTCCAAATCATCGATCCGGTACTATCTAAAATATTTTTTGACACTCGACTGTTTCTCTATCAATCATGTGTAACTTCATAACGTAGATTTCTTGGGCTTCTTTTTGTCACAATGTCTAGCGATCATGCATGTCAACTCATTGATGATCTAATGTAAATCAACACTCACCGAGAGAATTATTTTTGTATATACACCTCCGCCATTGAATTTGAAGGATTTGCTTCGGGGACAGGATAGGTATGGTCAAGTAGAGCGCTTTTCTTGAGAAACTTGCAATTATTCTGAAATCGTAAGCACCTATTCTGTACAAATTGCGGTCGAACAATAAGTTCTTATCTTTCACATGTTCAGTTGCGAGTGTAACAAATGTTAAACAATAGTTAGAACCGCAGGATTTATTTTTGCTAACTTAGAAAAAATAAAAAAGAGAGAACTATTCATGAGAAACATGTTTAGGCCATCTTAAAGTGTGTTAACTTTAACAGAAAACTTTGTCCCCATTCTAAAACCAACTGACCAAAATAGAAAATTTGAACTCACTTTTTTCCTTTTCTTGTTTAGAAATCCTATGGCTTTCTGATGATGACAAAATTCAGTTCATTTGACTGCAACATAAGGTGCTAAACATGTTTCCTCAGTTGAAAATTTTGGACCCCACTTTGACCTTTATTCACAAGAGCCCTCTATAAATTCTCCCACCCTGCTCCTGTTCCATTCAGTCATTTATTTACCACCACCACTAGCACCTCGGCTGCCGGCCACCTCTTGAAGCTTAGTGAAAGAGTTTCTTTTTGTCTGTCCCTGGTTGCAAAGGAAAAAATATGGGATTCTTAAAGTGTGTAATAGGTGTATTTCTTGCTGTTCCTGTAGTGTTGTCTGTTCTTGGTGATCCTTTAGTTCCTGCATTGTGCATTTTTGGAGATTCTGTTGTTGATGTGGGAAACAACAATAATTTGCAAACACTTATAAAGGCCAACTTCCCTCCTTATGGAAGAGACTTTGTTACTCATAAACCTACAGGAAGGTTTTGCAATGGAAAGCTTGCCACAGATTTCACTGGTATGTAGTTTTTCTTAACAATTTTCTCATCTATTTGTTTCTCTCTCTACTCTCATGCATGTATTTTCATGTATATTCACAGCTGAGTACCTTGGATTCACTTCATATCCGCCTGCTTATCTTAGCCAAGAAGCCAAAGGAAGGAACATCCTCACTGGTGTCAACTTTGCTTCAGCTGCTTCTGGTTATTATGACATAACTGCACAGCTTTATGTAAGCACATGATACTAACACGTATGCATATATAAATATGTGAACATATTCTTTAACATTGTTTTGTCTTTGCAGAGGGCTGTGACATTACCACAGCAGCTTTCATATTACAAGGAGTGGCAAAGCAAAGTGGTGAGTTTGGTGGGGAAGGCCAAAGCTAATGATATATTCTCTGGAGGAATCCACCTTATAAGTGCAGGAAGCAGTGATTTTATCCAGAATTATTACATCAATCCAATGCTTAACAGACCCTACTCAACAGATCAGTTTTCAGACATTCTCCTCAAATCCTACTATAACCTTGTACTGGTAATAGCTTTAAGATTAGGTGCTTCTACATACTTCTAGAGCAAATCTCACCGTCTTTGGTGAAAAACTGAATCCGGCCTACACAAGGGCGTGTTGAAGACGGACTTTAAATAAATTTTGTGTCTCGTATTTAATAGTTTAAACTTTTAGATGAAGTAATTTTAATGGGTTTTTTGGGACAGGATCTATATGATCTGGGGGTAAGGAGAATTGGAGTTACAACTCTACCACCAACTGGATGTTTGCCAGCAGCCATTACTCTATTTGGTTCAGGAAGCAACCAGTGTATTAAAAGATTGAACCATGATGCTGTTTCATTCAACAACAAACTCAACAGCACATCCATAAATTTGAAGAGCAAACTACCTGGACTCAAACTTGTGGTCTTTGACATTTACAATCCTCTGCTGGAGCTCATTACGAAGCCCACTGATTATGGTATTAACTTTATTCATAAATATACAAGTTCGTTCTCTAACAGTTTTAAGCAGCACTGGTTTCAAATTTCACTGCCACAAATTCTTGAAAATTGTCGGCTCTCTAATATCTCGAGCTTTTGTACAGGATTCTTTGAATCAAGGAAGGCTTGTTGTGGGACTGGTACAATCGAGACATCATTTCTATGCAATGCAAATTCTGTTGGAACATGCAAAAATGCTACAGAGTATGTGTTCTGGGATGGATTCCACCCATGTGAATCTGCTAATGAAAAGATTGCCCAAAGTTTACTGGAACAGGGATTTGATCTCATCTCTTAAAGCAACCAACAGTTGCACCAACAACCTGTTTTCCGGTTTAATGATATCTCATGTATTGCATGTTTTATAGGTTTTACAAATGTTTTTGTTAGCTAAATTTGGTTGAAAAATAGGATCAGGTTGAGCTATATTATGTAAGGAACTGGTTTCTATCTTTGGATTGATAGCAAGTTATTTTCTCGATGTAGCTATTCAAGTTCTTTAGATTAACGTACCATTATCGCGATTATAGATGTATCGAGTTGCGCGATTCTTGATATTTTTCAAAATCATGCCTATTGTCTCGTTGCCGAAGAAATGTTTGGATGATTGTGGAAGGAAATCGTTTGTTACGATCATTCCGTTAAAATATCACACGAATTTGGCAGGGTCATTTTTTAATTGATTAACTTGTAATAAGAGGCAGGTCATGTCGGATTAAATAATTTAGCCCGACCAAATCTATTGAAAAAATTTTAAACCTAAAACTTTAAAAAGCTGTTGTTATTTTAATTTTTCAAAAAATAAAAATAAAAAATAAAAAAAAATGCAAAGGCTCTGGGTTACCAACACGAGCAAAACCGTGTTTAGCAGTAGAGTATTACTACCTAGAATCAGTATGCTTGTTGCCTTCCACTTTCATGGCGGCCCTTATCCACCAGTACCACCATCCCGCCACCACCCTCTCTGCCTCCTCTCAACCCCAATCCCGTCACCAGGTCTCAAACTCCGTTGCTCTACTACCACCTCAGGTATCATCTTATCTTTCTATCTCTAAACCACCTACTTCTCTCTCTCCTCCCCAAAGCCCACTCTTCTCAAACCCACCAGTTTCCAAGCTGCCATCTTTTCAACCCATTTTCACTCCGAAGCCACTTGAAACCTCTCAAACATCATCGAACCATGAGTTTCCTCATTTACTGAGATTATCTGTCTGCTACACTGATGTTCAATTCAACAAAATGGTCCATGCCTCAATTCTCAAGATTGAGGAAGACACTTATTCATTCAATGCTCTCATTGCATCTTATCTCAGATTGGGTCAAATAAATTATGCTCATAAAGTTTTTAGAACCCTTTCAAGCCCAGATGTTGTGTCCTACACTGCAATGATTTCTGGTCTTGCCAAGTTGAATCATGAAAACGAAGCTGTAAGACTGTTTTTTGAAATGAGATGCTCAGGTATTGAACCAAATGGGTATACTTTTGTTGCTTTATTAACTGCTTGTATGCGTTCGTTGGATTTAGAGTTGGGTTTCCAAGTCCACGCCTTCTTGATTAAAACGGGTTATTTGGATTGCACTTATGTTGTGAATGCGCTTATGGGATTGTACAGTAAATGCGGTTGTTTTGATTTTGTTATCGATTTGTTTGATGACATGCCTAAAAGGGACGTTGTATCTTGGAATACTGTGATTTCTTGTGTGGTTAATGAACGTATGTATGATAAAGCATTTGAATCGTTTCGCATTATGTTGAGACACAATGGTTTTAGAGTGGATTCTTTTACACTTTCAAGTCTCTTGGCTGCTTGTGCGGGATGTCTTGCAATGGGGAAAGGCCGAGAAATTCATGCATATGCTTATAAAATTGGGTACGAGAGCAATATGAGTGTGAATAATGCACTAATTGAGTTCTACTCCAAATGCCGGAGTGTGAAAAATGCTGTGACTTTGTTTGAGAGGATGCCTGTGAGAGATATTTTCACATGGACTGAAATGATTACAGCGTATATGGGATGTGGATGTGTTGATTTGGCTGTGGACATCTTTGACAAAATGCCCGAGAAGAATTGTGTCTCCTACAATGCTCTTTTTGCAGGATTTTGTCAAAATGGCGAGGGCTTCAGGGCTTTGGGATTGTTTTGTAGAATGGTGGAGGAAGGCATAGAGTTAAGTGATTTCACCTTGACTAGTGTTGTAAATGCTTGTGGATTGATTATGGATTGCAAGATCAGTGAACAGGTTCATGGGTTTGTGCTCAAATCATATTTTGATTTAGATGATTGTACTGAATCGGCGTTGCTTGACATGTACACCAGGTGTGGTCGAATGGATGATGCTGAAAAGATATTCAATCAGTTGCCGCTGAATCAGAGCAATTCAATTAATTATACATCATTGATTTGTGGACATGCTCGAAATGCTCAACCAGAAAAAGCAATTTCTTTAGTCTGCCAGTGGCAAAACGAAGAGTATAATTGTATGGACGAAGTTGCATTAGCTTCGGTACTTGGTATATGTGGAGCATTGGGGCTTCAGAAGTTTGGTGAACAAATTCATTGTTATGCTTTAAAACATGATTTCCTGTCTGATATAGGCGTTTGGAATGCCATAATTAGCATGTACTTTAAGTGTGATGACATGGAAAAAGCAATTAAGGGCTTCAATATTATGCCTGCACACGACACAGTTTCATGGAACAGTTTGTTGACTGGACATATCCTTCATAGGGAAGGGGAAGAGGCCTTGGCTGTGTGGGGGAAGATGCAGAAGGCAGGAGTACAGCTGGATACCATTACATGTGTCTTAATAATTTCAGCTTATCAACACACTAACTCAAATTTGGTTTCTCATTGTCGTGATTTTTTTCTCTCAATGAAATCCATTTACCATATCGAACCCAATTCAGAACATTACACCTGTATGGTTATTGTTTTAGGTTATTGGGGTCTTCTTGAGGAAGCAGAGGATATAATCAACACGATGCCATTTGAGCCAAATGCTTCTGTCTGGCGAGCGTTGCTTGATAGTTGTAGATTACATCTGAATGCAACAATGGGGAAAAGGGCTGCTAAGAAAATATTGACAATGGAGCCACAAGATCCATCTACGTATATACTAAAATCAAATCTTTATTCTGCATCTGGTAGGTGGCACTGCTCAGAACTTGTTCGTGAAGACATGAGGGAAAAAGGGTTTCAAAAAATCCCTGGCCGGAGTTGGATCGTTCATCACAATGAGGTTCATTCTTTCTTTGCTCGGGATAGATCACATTCTCAATCTAAAGACATTTACAGTGCACTTGGGATACTATTCTTTGAATGCTCGAAAGCTGGTTATGTACCTGATACAAGCTTTGTACTCCATGACGTAGAGGAGCATCACAAAAAGAATTTTTTGCTGTACCATAGTGGAAAACTAGCAGCCACCTTTGGGCTTCTAACGACACTGCCGGGAAAACCTGTTCGGGTCATGAAAAACATCCTTCTCTGTGGAGACTGCCATACATTCCTGAAGTATGTTTCAACTGTTACTAAAAGGGAGATACATGTAAGAGACGCTTCAGGTTTTCACTATTTTTCTAATGGCAAATGTTCATGCAAAGATTACTGGTGAAAGAATTTGAGTTTAATTAATCACAATTCGAATATTTAGGGTGTTTTCAGTTTATTCTTTTACTTTCGGTGTTAATTGTCCAAATATCTGAAGCTATTGTAACATATATGTAAACTTACAAATGTTTTAACTTTAAACTGATAAAGAAATGTTCAGTTATACTCTTTGACCTTTTACTCACTTATCTGATGAATTGACGGACATTATTGCTTAATTGCTGGAGAGTAAGGTGATGTCTTGTGTTTGTGATTATACTTTATGCAAATCACTTGAAAGACAGATCTTAAAAGGTAATTTCACGTAAGCTTGGGAAATAAAAAATGGAGATCGACGATATGTTCGGTACGCTATGTTACAGAATAAGATATAATTCAGTATACCAAACATATCACAAGAGAACCTCTGTACTTGCCAAAGAAACATGATAAATCACTCAAAATCTTGCTTTTCTAATATTTAGTAATATTCATCTAGTAGAAGCGTAAATAACTAACAATCATGAATTGGCGTAGAATAATTGTTTTCAACGCATAAATCTACAGGCAATTGGTTTAAAGATCTTAAAAAACATCTAAAATTAAACAAATTCTAGAGCGAAACTACCTTATAATTCACCTAAAACTTGAAACATAAAAAACTGATAGTTCCTAACAAACAGCTTCAACAGCTAGCCTTTTCCTTTTCACTGATGATCTGCAGCCACTAGGTCCAAAAGTTTGTTCAGATACAACAATTGAGCAACTTTCTTTGCCAACACATGCCTGCAAATTATATAGAGCAAAATGAGAGAAATGGATAGGCAAATTGAAGTTAAAATAAATACATAAATAGGAGAAAATCCAAGAACTTACATGTTTCACCATTGATAAGCTTTTGGGAGAATGGCAGCTTCCTTTCCTAAGAATTCCATAAACTTTTCTCGGATCACCGAAGCTAGCAAATTTGATATCGGATATAACTCGGCCACCATTACATGACAAGTTCAAGCTATTCCCTTCATAAGCATGGCCAATAGCTTGGCCAACTGTTACAGTATTAACACTTACATTCCTAGGATCCCCCCCGAACTCTTCAAAAAGAACCAAATCGTTCTCTTCTTTACGTAAGAAGGAACGTGGGACATGGTACCTGTAAAACACGTGTATTTAGTAGCAAAATAAAATTTAAGTTACAAGAAGAAGATAGTAGAAAATCATATACCATCTTTGTGTAGGTTGTCCACAACCAGTCGTGCATTTACTACTATAATACGATCCACGATAGTCACAAGATGTAGAACAGCCATTATTATCAGCAATAATGCTTGGCCAATATCGGCCAATATCATGTCCATTCACCCAAGCAGTTCCTTTTCCAAGTCCCCACAAGTCTAGAACAACAGGTTCTTCACCCCTTGGAGTTCTGAAGGTTGTCTACAACAAATTTTGATTTCAATTAGTGATGTATACTTTTCTGGACCAAAACCATTAACATACAGTACATAGTATCGAGTGAAGTACCTTGTACCAAACAAACTTCCTGTTGAGGGGAATATTAGGATGCCACTTTCTTTTCTTCCCATTTTCACTGAAAAGTTCTCGTTCAAAACCAGTCAATCCTACCTTGTAGGCCCATTTATTGTTCGTTAAGTCCTTCTCTTGACTGTTCGGTGCAATTATTTTAACCGGACCAATGATTCCATTTTGTGTATTGTCATAATGGTCACCATAATTCTGTTCATAATAGAAAGAAGTTACATCAGACTGTACTACGAACTTTAAGAACACTTACAATTCTTACTTGCAGTCCAACTGTGACACTGAGCAAAGAAATTTGGTTTATCCCCTTCTTTATCGTAGCAGCTCTCTCAAACCAAAAACTGTAACTCCCACCCTGTGCATATTTAGTTCCTGATATCGCAGGTCGTGTTATTTTTGGCAAGAGAAATTGAGCAGAATTATGTGCAAAAAATAAGCAAGAATTACCTATATGCTTGCCATTAACAAATGCATGAAGGATATGGCCACTGTTCTGAACTTGTAGATTGATATCTTCGCAGCAGACGGGATCATCTTCATCAATCTCAAAACTGTATGAAATCAACAGAGTTATTAACGACAAATCCAAAATGTATTTGGCCAAAGGAAAGATAATTTAGTTAATTACATTACAAAGAGATCAAATGATCAATACCTTGTCATGTACCATAAGTAATCACTGGTATCATTTGTAACAAGTTTCTGATCAAGGAGTTGATTAGCATAAGTAACACCCTTTAAAGGGTGGGCTTTGAAGTGCTCAAATTTCTCAACTCTCCACGACCATTCCAAATTATAATGACTTTTTTCTTTTGCTTCATCAGGGAGTTTCTTCACCATTACAGATGTTTGAGTACTAACCTATCAAATGAAAAAAAGTCAATTTAGTATTTTCGAAAGTATTAATGCATTAGTGTGAGATTAGCACTTACCTGAGCCGTGTTGTAAACTTCAGTTTTACAGTCGGGAAGAATGCTGACAGACCAAGCTGGAACAGTATAGTTTGTGCCTTCAAACTTGATTGTTATAGCATCATTCTGATTTGCATTGCCAAAAAAACATACCCTTGTCCCATCGTAATTATAGATTGTATGCTGAAAGTTGAAACAAAAAGTTAGTTTACTTAATCTTGCAATATTTTTTTTTACAGAAAAACCGAAACAAAAAGGAAAATGCATATACTTACAGACATCATATTTCCATAATCTTTGTTTGTCACGTTACCGTAAGTTAAAATCATCTCCATCGACATGAGATGGGAATGTAGCTCCTTAAGATGTCCATATTTGGGCTGGTTCGGTTCACCTAAAACATCAAACCAGATTTATTAAACAATTTTAACATATGAACAAAAATGAAATTTACGAATATGATTGTTTGATTACCATATTCATTGAGGGGCGCATCATAATCATATGTTGTTGCAATATATGGTCCCCCGGATACTCGGCCAAAATTTGTACCACCATGATACTACAAGTCGAATTTCAATATTAGCAAACATATATTTGGAGTCGACTACATAATATATAGAGAAAGACACACAACAAATTGATTGACAAACCATATAATAGTTCTGCAATGTGCCACCATATTGATAAAACCTGCCAACTGCAAAAGCAACATCTTCTGCAGTTCTATGAGGATTTTTGTCACCCCAGCCCTTGTACCTTAAAGTAAACAAATCCATGCAAGATCAGAAACATAAACAAGGAAATCAAAGAAAAAATATAAGAAAATAATTTGAAGCAGCAAATCTTGATACTAACCAGCCAGTCCAATTCTCAGTCCAGATCTTTGGAACATTATTATTGTTAGGAGTAAATTGATCACAATAATAGCCGTTACATGTGTTAATCTGTAAGAAGATAGAACATCAAAATTGTGAGTAATTAATCAAGTAAACGAACAAAACTATGAATAATTAAGAATAAATAAGTTGGTATCATATTCATACCATTGGTGATGGAGCATCATCCTCTTGACACATGATCCAAGGGACACCAATGTTCAGAGACTCGGCAAAGTTAGCACACCAATTCATGTATGATTTTCCGTCCCCTCCATATTTACCGATAACATTCCCATATTCATTTTCAATCTGTTGTTATTTTCAGATGCAAAGTAGATATGGAATATCAAGAAACCTTCTAAGTTCAAACTTAAAAAACTAAAGTATAAAGGCTTAGATGATTAAGGCAGTACAATTACAAACCTGAGCAATTATAATTGGTCCCCCTTGATTAGCAAAAAAATTTTCACCTTTCATCTTGTCGACGATCATTTTAGCGAAAATTTTCATTTCATTCTGAGATAGAAAATAAAAAACAGCGAAGATAAGAAAATAATTATGAGAAAAACGATGAATGAGTTAAAGAAGTCGATCAGTTTACCATGTAGGCATCATTTTTAGTCCTGAAGACCATGTTAGGTATGCTTTTTAACCAAACAGGAAGCCCTCTGCAGGAAATTAGTCAAGTTTATGGCCTTAAATCAAGCTATATTCATTAAATAAAATATCAAATCTTGAATTTTGTAGGGCTTATGGATTGAAAAGATGAAAAGGTTACAAATACCCATAGTTCCATTCTGCACAAACATATGGTCCAATTCTGAGAATTGCATAAAGCCCTGCATCTTTAATTGTCTGGAGATACTTCACAAGGTCTAAACTCCCTTCAAAATCGTACTGAAATTCATGCATGAAGAAAGAGTGAGTTACAAGTATAATCAATTTCCAGTCGTATCGCGCGCATAAACAATGTCCATATAGCAAACATTTGTCACTAATGTAGTTAAACTTCATTAAAAAATATAGCAAACCTGTCGATATAGAGGCTCGTGGGCATTCCAAAACACGTAAGTTTCAATTGCATTAAGTCCTCCCTCTTTTGCTTTCTTCATCAATGATGGCCACATCTGCAAGAAGTAATGCATAAATTAACTGTTAACAATCAATTCATACCATTAATTCTTCATTTGTTTTCACTTTTTATGAATGCATATGCTTATATTTGTACCTCAGGAGTACTGCGAGGATAATGAATGGCGCCAGAAATTATAAGTTTTCTTTCACCATCGATCTTGAGAGCTCTTCCATCGTAAGTAACATCAACAGCATTAGAAAAAAGGTAAAAAGAGAATAGAATTAACGTCGACACCAAAATTTTGTGCCACCCCATCACTGTTTTAGCTATGAAGAACAATGAAAATGATGAAGTAGCATGGGGAATATTTATATTAAGATTAGCAGAATTTTAAAAAATAATACTACTGTAAAACATAATCTTGAAGCATATTCATATCTATCTATATGAGTTTTATGGTAAGCACAACATGTTTATGATTAAGTTTCAAGATATCATCAACCTTTTTTATTTATTGATTTATTTGGTTTGCATCTTCTTTTTGAGAGATTTCCAAATGTATACAATGGTTAATTAATGAGTAGTTATTAATTGATAAGAAATAATAATAAAAAAAACTAGTGCAATTAAAATAAATAAGAGATGTAATTAATACGTTTTTGAAAACTAAATGTAGCCCATGTTTGGTTTGGTTATAAATTATATTTTTCGTAGATTTTAATTAAAAGTTGATGAAATCTGTGAGTCGTATAAAATGTGTAGTTCAAAATAAGTTTTAAAAAAAATGATTTTTTTTGAAAATTGGGATCAGGCAGGAGCTTAGATTATGATTAAATCTTGAGTTATGGTTCATGTTATCAGCAATTTTTGGTCAAGATTCCTAGTGGAAAACGTTAAGAACAAAAATGGGGTTGGGGGGTGTAACATGATTTTTTGAAAAAAAAAAAAATCCACATTTGTATTATTTGGAAATATCTGAAATTTTTTCAAGAAATTGTGGAATTTTGTGATTAACGGTCTCTCCTCAATAACCGATAGACAAGGATGAAAAATGCAAATTTGATCTTAAATTAGATATTATCTTTCTCTAGTATGAAATCTTATCAATTCATTATTCCCATTTTTCAATTCGATCCGATAGAAACTTCAAGATCATGTTGATGATAATTGTGACTTTCTCAAATTTTCAATTCACTAATGTAATACCGTATATTGAAACTTTTTAATTCATTTATACAATCTCGTCTATTGCCTAAATAAAAAATTAACATATTGGTTTTAAATTAATACGAATGTGATCGTGACATTTAATATTTCATAGTAAATTTTGGTATGGAATCTACTACTCAATTTTTTTACATAATTGTGACCTTCAAATCACTAATATTAAGACTTTATGAACAACTAACATGTTTAATGTGATTTGGGATTCCTTTCCCTCTTTTGAGAATTTAATTGACAAGGTTGTCAGATGTTAATTTAGGAACTGTTAACATGATGAAGAATAAGTGGGTAATTTTTAGTATTTTTCAGTACAAGATTCTTTATCGCGCGAATATATTGCCCTCATTATTTTTATTTGGTGCACCAGTCTATATACATACAGAACATAAATCGATTTTTAATAATTACACCACATTAAAATCACCATTTCTCTGCAATATTCCATGGAATCCATTTTACACAATGTTTCTCGCTACATTTCTTTTTATAAATGAGTTGTTATCACTATGATTTTTGTTTGGTTCACCACGTTATAAATACATACTAACTAAACTAAGTTTTCGTAAAATACAGTCTTTTTTCACAAATGAGTTGTTGCCATTTGCCAATTGCGATTTTTGTTTGCATCACCACATTATAAATATACACTAATTAAAATAAGTTTTTGCTAGACACATCAAATCTATTTTACAAATATAGTTGTAATTTAAATAATAAGAAGAAGATAGAGGAAGAAATTGTTTCATAGTCATTAAAAGAAGAAATTTCTTCTATCTAAATCCAGAAGAACATAAGAATTTTGTGAGATTTACCTTCTGCAAAGAGCAGTCGAGAGGATGAAAGAAGATATTGAAGAAATAATTAGAGCCTAATGCTGATGTTAAAGAAATTTATACCCAAAAGCATATGTATACATTGCATGGTGTAAGATTATGTTTGAGAACTACAATATTTTATCATGTTCTTCATGTAAATATCAAATTTTAATTGAATTTCATAAGAAAAAGAAAAAGAAAAAATTCTTATAACTTCATTGAGGTTTAAGTGGAATAATTAAGTTTCCCTAATAACTAAAAAAGGCAAAGGTTGAATGGACGCGAGTCCACAATTCCTATCACGTCAAGGCAATCTCATAATCATCTTATCATTGAAGGCGATTCCATATGTCTTCGTACGTCAAGGCCAGCTTGTAATTGTCTTATTATTGAAGATGAGCCCATAAGTCCCTACTCTTCGAGGTTAGGTCGGGAATTTCTTATTACATATGCATAGACTCGCAAGATGATTTCCACACCTAGACCTCGTTATGACAGATGATCATATTATAAAACCCACGACATAGGAACTAAGCTAAGAATCTAAAACGAACTTAACTCAATTTGATTCGAAGACCATATGAGGGAGTCAGCGACCTATTGAAGCCCACCTATGTCGACTCATTGAGGAATTTTATGTAGCCTTGGCAGGGGAGCTAAGTTAATTATAGAAAGTAGCCTTACTTCATTTGACGTGCACAAGCCAACTCGATTTAGTTCAAATACCCAATGAGGGAGCTAAGTACCTTTTGAGGCTCGCTTTAGTTAACGTATTGATGAATTTTATGTTGCCTAGACATTAGTGCCAGTATTGTATGAGAATGCATAACCTATGCAAGAAAATTATTATTCACGCAATACTTCTACAT
>CADEPD010001874.1:0-13666 GCA_902829195.1 Fraxinus dipetala | reverse complement strand
CTATCGGAGTCTTATAAACTAGCATCGGATAGACGAGGTCTTACAGTTAGGCTAGCCTCGGAATGACGAGGTCTTACAGCCAAACTCAACGATAGTGAAAGGTGAGAAATAAACAGCCAGGAATAAACATCTGGCGATTTGCCTCTTCCTTTATTCAAGGAATGAGGATTTCGAAAAATACTGTCTCTTCCTTTATTCAAGGAATGAAGTCTTCAAAAGACCGCCTCTTCCTTTATTCAAAGAATGAAGATTTCATGATAACGTGTTTTCTGATAATAAGAAATCCATGAACTTCAGCTCACCTCAAAGATGCGAGGTCTTAGAACTTGCATCGAATAAGAGAGATAACAATCCAAAGTGCCTTTGAATAGGAGAGATCCAAGCCTTGAACTTTTACAAATATTTGGTATACATTGTAACATCCTTGCAAATTTTTCAATTTTTTATATCGACAGATACATAAAAAAGGATGTTGTTGAACAATTACATAGTTCCCCTGTTTTAATCTTGCAAATGGTGGAAAATTATTTGAACATTCACATAAATCAAGTGGCATAATTGTTTAAAGTTAACAGGTAGTAAAAGAATTTAGTTTCATAGAAATCCTGCTATGGCATTAAATCTTGCTACAACATTAGCTTTGTATGATATTTAAATTCCAGTAGCAAGTGGCGACCAAACTAGCTTGATAGTGACTCTTCAAATGGATTTGAGCGTTTGAAAGTGAATGCATGTGTTGTGTTCATATTACTGTGATTGAGTTCTTTTTTATCTACACTCAAATCCCAAATTTTCTCCAGATGCCATTTAATGATGATAAAAAATTTCTAAAGGCATGTATTTGATAATTTGGGCTGAGGGAGCAAAACATTCAGCACGTCATGTAGCTCAATTATATGCATCAAATAAAGCGTAGTCAACATGGATAACTACCTTGAAGATCTTGAACCAATATTTCATGTTATTCACAGTAATTGACCCCAAATAGCCCATTGAAATATGAAGCATATGACATTTGTCCAACCTTATAATAATTAATCTATGCAAGGATATTTTTCAATAGGATGAAAAAATTGAATTTGGGGAAGCATAAGAAGTATTGACTAAAACTTGATGGAGGGAAATGATAGAATAAGAGTTGATATTCATTCCTCAAGTATATAATTTGCACAAATGATGATGATGAAATTTTTATCAATTTAGACAGGACTAGCTTAATCCTTTCTTACAGTTTTTGTGTAACCCCCTACTGAAATTACGGCCATAGTAGGCCCAACAATAATTCACATATGTAAAAATGGGAATAAATTTTAATGGCCTAATAATTATCAATGCAAGTATGGTAAAGATCAATGAAAATAAATTCTGGGCCCAATTCCACTTAAACCAATGGTTTCAATTTTTTAAATGGAACAATACATATATAAGGTTTTTAGTAAACACTATTTCAATTTTACAATTTATACTTTCAAATTTCAAAAATTAGGTTCTAACTAATAATAAATGTCTTATATATCATATGTAGGAAATTCATAAATTTGGTATGATTAAATACTGTCTCTGAAATCATGCATTCCGTTACTATTTGAAAAATAAAACTCCCCTAAAACACCTCTTCCTCATCTCTGTATCCGGCCGATCTTCCAAAAACGACGCCATTGTTCTCTGCATTTGGAATTTACTTGGTGCTCGGAGGTCACAACTGTTTCCAGTTTATAGGATCACAAATAATCTGAATTATTGATGCAATGAAGTCACAACTATTTCAGCTGAGATCACATCTGGATACAATCGAAATCGTTTTTCTGCAATTAGAAGATATTGGTCCACGGAGGTTACAAAATAATTCGAATTCAGGACGCCATTATTTTTTGTCCAATTGTACGTGTTCCTCTATTAATTTGGTTTTACGTTGCATTGATTTTGATGGCAGCCATTTTTACATTTTCCCTTCGTAATTGTAAAATTGTGACAATCACATATGGCGGATGCATTGTTTTTCAGTAATGATGCTCGCCATTTTTATGAATTACAAATCAGAGAATCTGTGACTGAAATTTATCCATGTCTATATGTGACCAAAACCGGTTATTGAATGCAACAACATCAACCTCATCCGCTGGCTTATCGTGGCTTTGAAAAATGACAATATTGTCCGAATGCTTACTTTGTTTTCCTGCACCTGTGATGTACGGGGATTGTAGTACCCTTGTGGGTCTGGGAGCCCTCTTAATAGGCAATCCAGATGACGGTACAGAAGAGGGTGATACCTGCATAGGACACAACATCATTAGTGTGACCTGTGACGTGTGCACCGACATATGTGACGGGCAAACAGTGTTGTGACTTGTTCAGAGAGGAAGTGTGAGGGGGTAAGGGACAAAGATAAGTGTAAGAGAAGTGAATAATAAAATGAGAAAGAACTATACATACCACATCCTGAACATTTTTTGCCTTGGTCATCAAGGCATCTTTATCATCACCTTCCGTCTATTCCTCGACATCGACTATATCATCACCTACATGCTTTTGTACTTCTTTATTTTTGAATATGTCAGTGATGTTCACAGCCCTCGACGTGATTGGAGTTGATGAGATCCCCAAATCAAATGATGTAATGATGTTCACAGCCCTAGAATGACCCTTTCTTCCATCTATGATCATTAGCAACCGTGTTCCACTCGTGCCTACGTTGATTGCATCCTTGAAGTGTTCATTTCCAGGTAGGTGCGGTTGCACTGGTTTGGTTCATGTAACACTACTCATATATGGAGCCTCAATCTCCAAGTCAGATGGGACAACATCATATATTTCAAGCTGTAACAAAAACATAAATGAAACACTTGTTAGCCATGTAATCATACATGTAGTACCATTGTTTATGACTTGAATTTATTCAAAATGGTCAACGTAGAGAGAAATACAGTGGTCTGTGAAAGCAAAAAATGTGACCTTGTGACATATGTAAACAAATTTGTGACCTATGAAAAGACATCTGTGACCTTGTGACCTGTGAATACAAAAAATATTGTGACCTATGCACACAAGTATAGACTGCGGCCTGTGAATGCATAGAGAAAATGACTGTTTTGTTTTGTTGTGTATGAATGCTAACATGTGACCTTGTGACCTGGACACATAAATATGTGACCTTGTGACCTGTGCATTGCAAAACCATGTTAAATACTTAAATCAGGATAGAAGAATACATCTTCATCCAATTTCACTACAGACGACTGTTTATCTGACGTCCAGTTCACAATTCGTGGGAAACTGTTCTCCATTCTATTCATCACAGGTCCATTGAGTCTTGGAATGGACTCGTATATCCAAACTTGAAATGTAACAAAAAATCCCTTCAGTCTATAATGTGCATTCCTGTGACCTAACCCCTTTTTCAGAGATTTTATAGACATTTCAAATAAATCTTTACCCTAAAGAAACATCTCCATTAAATCAAAATCTTCTACTAAAGCAAATAAATAATTATCAACCACCTTCTTGTATAATGTGGAGAACATGTATGAAGTAATCAAATATAAATCTCAAGCCTCACAACATCATGATTATCTATGTCTGACACGCTCAAGAAGACATCTCTAACATCTTCATTTGTAACCAACTTCAAGTCCCCAAAGTACGTTCCCTTGATCCTAGATGGAAGATTGTCAATCTCTTTCCTAACGTCATCACCATTATATCTAAGACTTGTCACTAAACAAAACTCAAACAATGAAAATCTCATAAATCTATTCCCAATCTTGAACCACATATCATTAGGATTTGGCTGCTTTACTTCCTTGATCAGAAAATAGTTTATTAGTCGGGGCTCCAGTACAATTTCATTGCATTCCGTGAAGAAAGAGAAACATATTTTCATTAATATGGCCGTTTGTTCCTCATCAAATTTAGATGTGAAATTTATCAGAACATTTTGGCAACATTGGTGGTAATTTTCCCCGGAAACCATAGATCTTCGGGTATTATGTACTTCCAGTCCTGCAGCACATTAGAGAAATTATGAAGACTATATGAAACCATTACAAAGACATTTCAAACTCACACCAGAGACTCGGATTATTTGTTTGATTCAATCATTCACCGATTCTATACAATACTTCTCATTCACAATATCCAACCACAATACATGGAAATGAAAAGCCCAACCCCACAGCACAAATACATCATTCCGCCTTTAAAACTTTAAATCACGAATCAAACAAACAACTGTGACCCGAATGATACTGTTATATTCAAACAGAAGAATGAGGTCACAAATTGCAAATGATAGGTCACAAACGAACGTCCAACAATGCCAATGTACCACAAATGAACTTACATTCTTCGATTTCGATCTCGATTTTCTAGGCATTTCTTCGCGGCAACTCTTTTTCCCTTTCCGAAGCGATTCAGCCAACATTTTAGGGATTTCTTTATGAACTCCCTTTGACGCAATCGACCTTCTTCCCTTTCTTTGTGTAGTTCTGTGTACGTCTCCGGCTCCGGCTCCAGGTTGTGCCTTCCGATCACAACTCCTTGTTAAAACCATTACCCTATTTTTGGTCACAATCTGCCGTCACCAACTTCTCCTTGCACTCCCTTTTCTTGCACCCACTTTTCCTCAACATTGTTGTTACCTTCCTACTTGAAGAAGAGTTTTTTGGGTTTTTTTGGTTTGAGGGACGGCGGGTAGATTATAAGAGTTTTTGTGTTTTTTTATTTTTTGAATTGAGGTGGTGTTTGGGGATTAAGCGGTTATTAGAGATGACCTTACATATTTAAACTGCCCTCTCTCTCCAATTGTAACGTAAATGGCGGAAGAGGTTGTGTTAATTCAAAATTCTTTTACTCATAATTTAAACTTGATTTATGTAATTATAAAATTGATTCTGTTTTTTTAAAAATGGTAACTTAAAAATCTGTCTGGATGTAATTTTCTCTTTTTTAAATCAGGCCCAAGTTTCTTATGGACTAACCTGTCCCCACCAAGAGGCCCATAGGAAAAAGCACTTGAACCAGTCAATCGAAGAAAAATCCAATTGCAGAGAAAGGACAAATTGCTGCAAAAGACTACAAGGCATGCTAGAAAAAATCTGCAGTGGACAACCCATGTTGGCTTGAAAATCACGCTACACTCAAGGTCTTATTTTCATCAGCATTTAGTGTCGACACACTAGACAAAACGGTGCCACGTACCGCCGGTCACTATGGTGTAACTAGGTGCTGTTAGTGTAGGTAACTGACTCAATGGTCATTGCCGAAGATGGTGTGATGCAAGGCTGCCTCAATAGTTGTTACTCTGTCGGTGATTGTGGTTCCGAAGGCTGTCGAAGGCGATGAAATCTCATTTATGGAGTGAGAAGTTGTCGCCGGTGGCTATGGTTTTTTCCAAAATCTTCGTTGTTCCTCTTCTTTTTTCGATTGATGCTGAGGATTAGGACATAGAAATGTTTTGATTATAACATATATTGCTACAATTCCCACAAGCTGAAGGCTGGAGTAGATTGAATGCATAGTTTAAACTCTGAATATGTTTGTGTTGGGAAAGTTTTCTTTAATATTCCACCTGAGAATGTTTTTCTCTTGTCCATAAATTCTAGCAACTATTTTCCGTTCACCTTTCGTGTCGAACATAAATTCTTTTTCAAATCAGCTCATTGTGACCATTTTCATGGCGGTACCACCGTAAAAAAATTTATTTCTTCCCGAAAATTTAATATCTCTGTCAGTAGTCATTTTTTCTTCATTACTTGGGGTGCTATCTTTGCTGATTTCCAGTAAAAACCTTACTAGAAAACCCTCTTCCAGTGGCCTTTCGTTTGTGGTATAATATGGTTAATGTATCGTTTCCTACGAACGGTGTTAATATGTAGACCCAAAGAAATGAGCCAACAGAATTCGTGTCACGTCCCCTCCACATGGACGTTTCTCTCCCTTATAAGAAAAATGAATCGCATATATATAGAAGTGAAAATGGGCCAAGTGGGTCTGTGGGCCTAATAGTGCGGACCCAAGCCCGATATGAAATATTTTATGGGTATAACAAAAATCATAATAATTCAAAGGCCAAGAATGAGTAGATTGAACTATAGCCGTGCTTCAGCTCATAATTTTTCTAGTTCCTTTAACTAAATCCTATATCTACTACAGATTTTGTGTTCTTCTTCACGCAGTCTTCAAGGTATGTAAATCCTATTTATTTTTTGGTTTAAACAGATGAATTTGACTTCATTCTATATGCGTACATCTCAATTGTACTCGGCTAATTTGGGATATGCTAAGAGTCTCCTTAGTCTACAGTCACAACTCACATGTGCTTTCCTTCACACAGATGATTTTGTTTTAGCTTTAGGTCGATTCAATTTTGGTTGTTGGTTTCCGAATTCGTTGTTCTTGAAATGTGTTAGTGTGAAATTATAGATCTTGTTTTATCATTAGAATTCGAAAAACTTTCTTGTTAATTATTAGCCTACAAATATGTATAATTTTTTTGTTGGCAAAAGATATATCTTGTCCGTCAATTTTTTTGTGGGTACAAATCATTCTAATTTTGAAATTTTTGAAGCAAATCATAGTCCTACGAAATTTTTGTGGGAAAAGTGAACTGCACCTACAAATCCTAGTTTGTAACTGGAAAGTTTGTAACGAAAGTATAAATTTCTTGTAGCGACATAAAATAGAAATTGATTTGAAATTTGACTAATAAAATTATATTATTTTAAAATTGAATACTTTTCTAATGCCAATCTCCGCAGCCTCTTCCTCCGCAAAGATAGGCAAATGAGGGGAAAAACAGATTCATGTTTTATTTTGTTTATAGCAAGAAAATTGCGAGGCTCTTCTAGAAGTTGACAATTACAAAATTAGTTCCAATTTTTCTCAATCTAATGTTGGACTAACATATCAAGTTATAAATAATTATGTTTAATTTAGAATCTCCCTCTCTCTAAAACTGTCATTGATGACAATAAATCTAAGGCTAAATATATTCATAAGGCAATTATTAAATCATAATCTTTACACATTATCACATTTATGTTTCAAACTTTTTTTCGTCACATTCTTATTCTCAGATTAACATAAATTTTTTCTGATTATAATTTCTCTCTGAAATTTTCTTTAACATAGATTAAAAAGACTCATTTCCCCATTGTAATTTTGAATAAACAAAATAAATAATACATGAGATTAAATATTTAACCCTCATTGTAAAACACGTTAACAATATTTTTGAATGAATACCATGAATAATGACAAGATTTTCTGATTAATAAAATGGTAAAAATAAGAATATGATAAAAAAAGAAAAAGAAATTAAGGATACAAGTATGGTAATGAATAAATGTTAATAACTTTTATTATAATTAAAATATGACATATTTATAAAAAAAAATGTGGTTTGAATATATTTTGATTAAAAAAATGGGACTCAAACAAGGTCAGTAATATTTTCATTTTATTTTTTCAAAGAATTATGCCTTGATACTTTCTACAAAACTGATTTTGATTATTTAAGAGGATGAATTTGACCACCATTTCGGTATGTCAAAATCGAACCAATCTCATTTGTCCAACTTCAATTCAGACCGAATCACATTAAGAAATAAGCTCAGACTGGCTGGCTATCGAATGGGCAGATTTATCCTTCTTAATTTTCTTTTTCTTTTAAATTTTGCCTTTAAAAACATCTTTTAGAGAAACAATTTTGTAATTTTGTAATCTCTCTCTCTAGAAGACTAGAATTTTGTCTTTGACGTCTAATAAATCTATTCCAACGTCATGAATATATATATATTCTGCCCTTCACACTGGCTTCTGGATCAGAGAGATAGAGTGCAACTAAAACAAAAATTATATTTTATTTTATTTCAATTAATTATATTTCTAATTGCAATGACTACATACTTTTGCAACTATAAGCCAAACTTTTTGATCTAAAGTTATCAATTAAAGGGTAAATTTCAATTGTGCTCACTTACTTTCAGAAAAACTTCAATAAGGTCCCTAATTTTAATTTATTTAAATTGGTCACTAAACTTCATTCTGGTTTCACGGCTTTCTTATTTGCTATCTCCCATATTAATGAAAATTAATAAATTTATAGCCACACTATAGCAAATCTTCAACGTAATCACTGCGTGACATGCCAGGTTACCACTGCACCATGTCATAAAATTGGTAAAAAAAGAAGGGAAAAAAAAAGTCTTTTAACATTTTAATCTAATGACATTGTTGTAAGCCTTAGGTTATTATTATTTTCATTCCTAGGTACCGTGTAGTGAATACGTGGAATATTGCTTGCAGTATGATTGCTTAATGATTTAGTTATTTTGGGGATGATAGATGACAAATCTTGACAGAGCAGTGAAATTTAAAACTATATTGAACTCTAGCAATCAAATTGGAATAAATTAAAATTTAGTGAAAATTTTGATATTTTGTTGAAAGTTCAGTGACCAAGAATGAAAGATACCGACGATAAGAAAGAGTTTTGTGGGGATATATAAAATTTGTTAGCCGAAAAAACTATTGAATATGGAAGTATATGCTGATTGATTATTCCTTCTTATAACCTTGTGATGCAATGATGGCTATCTTTATTCATTGAAATGTCAATTGTATGAATTTGTCTTATCAAAACAAATTGACGTTTTCTTTGCAAGGGATGGTATTTTTTAGACCATTTTGGAGCTCGTGTCTCTTGACTTTGTTGTCACCTTTTCTAATTCGGCTCTACTAGAAAGGGAGATAGAAGAAACAAAATTTTAGTAACGAACGATTTAAGTTTTGTTATTATCGTTCGATTAACAATAAAATAACAACGTCCGTCTCTATAACCGCATTTTTTTGTAGTGCGGTTCGATTGGTCGAGTGAACATCGTTATATGTTCCTCGAACATGACAGTTAATTGGAATTTGCATTCTCATGTGTCTTGTGTTCAAACTTCTACGTCATGTGCGAGAAGGGTATAATAATCCTATTCACTTTTTCTTTCTAATTTCTATTTTCGTGCTAAACTTTGTGTTGTTTTCTCATTTTATTCACCATTTTATTGAAAGTTTAATTGTCATATAAACTTGTTATATTTATTATAATTTTCGTATTTCTAATAGTATATACTCTTAAAATTTCCCAATTGCTTTTTAAACTCTAATCCCATTAATTTTATTGTGAGTTTCAAATACCATACAACCCTAAAATCTCCATTTTTTTTCTAATTAAAACTGATTGATATTTTTAAGAATGAGTGGCTGAACTTTGGCTTAATTTTGAATATTCTATTTCCTATAGATATATGAAAGTTCTTGAATAACATATTCACGTGCTACATTCTAAAAATTAAATAAAATTGACAAATCATACAAAACTCAACTCATATATATTTGATGTCAAAACTCGTCCAACACTCTAAATGTACAAAAAATCTCTTCATGTTTTTATTTCGTAATGTCGTCTAACGTATGATACACCTGCAAAGCAATACAGTAGAAGTTCCTGATGCTCGACTCAGCCAAACTATTTGAATACGATGCAAGTAAATAATATAGAATGGATAATGTGTGTATACACAATAATTCCTCGTGCCTCATCTCATAATGTAGTATTGAGCGTGAATTAATAAGCTATCAACGCCGTGCATTACGATTACATACATTTATAATTTATGAGAAAAATAACTTAATTATTTATACGTTCAATTCCTTTGAAATGTGAATTCGACACATTATAAACAAAGATTATCTATACAAATAAAATAAATAATTCAACTCTAAATTGTATTCATTTTCGAGAAAATCCAAAGCCATTGGCCAAAGCATGAACAGCAGGATTGAATGACAGCCGCCCAAGAATCCCCTGCTTGTAAGGCAAAAATGTTTTCTTCTTCAAATCTTCAGAAACTGATCGATTTATTGTATAATGTAATTCATGAGCTGAAACCGGACCCCTTCTTCGGGTGCCGGATCCCGAACCCGGGCTATCAATTGTTCGAAAGCTCGAATTCTTCAAATCTTCATGTCTCCTGAAGGGCACTGCTGTGTATTTCTTCAAAGGATCTTTATCAGCTGCTCGGCCTTCGGATGCGCTTCGGAACAAGAAAAAGTCCTTAAATCTCCATTTCTTGTGACTTTTCGAGGATGAAGATGACAAAGATGAACAAAGATGTTTCGTGTTGTTATCTTGTTGCTGTCTAGGTTGCACGGAAACTTCTGAAATATTACTACTGTTTTCTTCTTGCGCACGTTTCGAAAACTGAAACTCTTCTCCCCAGGGATACTGGGAGTCTCTGAGCGGAGAAAGTGATCGTGTAGCTCTTCGGCTTGATGATGAAGAGAAGTTAGGCGATCTCTGTCGTCCTCTTTCCGGCTCCGGTTGGGGCGTTTTAGTGGTGTTTCGAGCAGCAATTTCAAAAGGGTCGTCGGCTTCTTTCTTGTTTCTTGGTGAAAAAACACCCTTGAAAATCTTTTTACCTCTTGGGGATTTGGGATTCATGCTAGCCAGTTTCTGAGTTGCTAACTGATTAATTCTTTCCCCAGGAGGAAGTTGCAGCCGATGCGGCTGTTTTAGTGTCAGAGGCTTAATTACGCCGCCATCAAAGAGCTCTTCAGCTGAAAGAGAGGCAGTTTCCGACTCCTCACTGACATCAAAAGCAAAGTCAAAGGGAACACCACCACCATCGCCACCGCCACTACCACCACCGCTAGTGACCCTGAATTTGTCGAAATCCCGATAAAACTGCGACAGATGGGAAGGACTAGTTGGAGCACTGCAATAGTACTCCCCAAAACGCTTTGGAGTAGAAGGTGCACTAACAGATGGTGAAGATCTTGCACTGTTGAAATCAAAATCCATGTTATCAACAGGAATCAAAACCTCCATTGTTTTTCTTTTAAGTCCGATATTCGAACCAATTAAAGATAAATGGTTAGCTGTTTTGGGGTTTGTTTCTACTATAAAAAGGGGCACGGAAGGAAGAGAGGAGCACAAAGCAATTGACTTTTAAAGATAATAATGCAAACCGCCTTTTATTACTTTTTGTGACCAATTGTCAAATTTTGGTGGCATTAGTTTCATCTATTAATTAATTAACAACAATTCATCCACGTACATATATAAAATTGGAAGTGTAATTAAATATCAGTCAGAGGAGTATCTAGAATATGTTTTAAATTTATTAGTTTCTAGATGGGGTTATATTAGGAAAATGATGATAATTTTTAGGGTGTTAGAAAAAATGACGAAAAGTGAAAGAAACAAGATGAGTTAGCTACTAAGGACCTATTTGGAACGATTTTTGACTATCGTAGAAGAGTTTTTTTGTGAAGTTACTTATGTCAGGTTCATCTAAAAGCTTTTTTAGTCGGAACTTTTACAAAATTATTCGAACATATTCAAAAACAGGTTATTAGTTTTATAAGCAAATTTTAATTTTTCATAAGCCTTGTCATACACAGGCCTAACTCAATCGTAGATTTGGTCAAAGTACTGATGCAATGGCTATGGTTCAATCTCTTCGACTGTTCTTTTCCCGGTTTTACTGTCCTTTAACCGGGTTTTTATGTAAACTAGACAAATATGAATGGAGTGACATTTTATTTTTAATTTTCTTTAACAAATCTCAACTGGTTGGAGCAGCATTTCAAATGTTCATACATAAACTAGTTCAATAAGAAATTCAGACTAGTGTTTTGGACGGTTGAGCAGTTTCTGACTTGATGCTTTATTAAAATGTGGGTCGCCGGGATGTACTCCTCCGCTCAGGTGACTTGAAATTTCCCCGTCCGAGTTCCCTCCGGTGACTTTCATTTACCCTCTATTTATTTTTGTAAACGGGCGAGTTTTAAGTTCGGACAGAATCCTGTCCCCATCTTAAAAGTTAGGTGAAATAAATCACTTTCATGCCACTGTTAACCTAATTCAAGACAAATGAAAACAATTACGTTTGTGGCCGTATTGTCAAAAGGTGGTAGCTCCAAGATTCTCTGTGGACGGACACCAAAAATTTGGTGATTTTTTTTTTTAAATATAAAATTCACATGTTAAAAAGTTAAAAACTAATTAATTAAAATATAATAAAGAAAAATAACTATTTCTTTGTTCTTCCTTTTTTATTTTTGTAAAAAGATAGAGAAGCTTACATCTTAATTTATCGTTAACTCTAAAGTGATTCTGAACAATTAAATGGACCATGATATTCTCTTCGTAGAGGAAATTGCATTTTCATTTTGTTTTACGAAAAATGGTTCCAAGACGAACCACGATTTTAACCCCATTTTTAATTCCCAAATAATCAACTTGATTAAAATTTATAATATGTTTGATAAGTTTAATCAAATTGTATTGAACAATATTAAAGAAGAAAGATAAATTCAAAATCTTATATTGTATTGTTCCCTTTAATTCAATTATTGTATACTATAAGTCGTGATTTTTTATTTCTTGATTTGGATTTTATTTCTGCGGCTGGTATTTTGTTTGAAAAGGCTATATACCAGGGTCATGGCATATACTAATTAAACTATAATGGTCGAATAGTTATTTGATTATTTTTTATGCATCATGTAATTCAATTGTATTCTTAAGTTGTGTCTGTCTTTTTCAAATTCTTCTGCATTCATTTTTGTAATTCTGAAGGTAAGGTTGGATATCCCCATCATTTGTCTAAATTCTTTCAATCAATAGAGGGAGCAGAGATCAATGACAAAACCCCTGTCTAGAATTGATAACCTTAGTGAAATGATATCATTTTAGGCGTCTGGACCATCAACAACAGATTTTGACAAACAACAAAATTTTAGTTTCTCAAAGTGTACTTAACTTTGTTTTAGTTATATATCATTAAAACAGTTCGGGCATGACTCGGAAGATGCGTCTCTTCATGCCAATCCTATTGGTTCCTCATTTACCTATGGTCGAGTAGCTGATTCTAAAGCAGGGAATTCATCGAAAACAACCTACCTTTTCACTTGCTTTCAGCTCTCAACATATCTTCTTTCCTCGGCTTCTTTAGTGTATGCACCAAACGCATAAGTAGAGAGATAAGGGTTGTTAGGGGACAGGCTTACCATACATACTTCTCTATCATATGACATTCTTTTTTGGTAATTTTATGAATTTTGATATTGAATAGATTTTAATTTTATATTTCAACATAATTATTATTGACATTCCCACCTGAGAATACAATTGCACAAAATCAGCATGGATTTTAGTTAAGTTTTCTTGTAAATCTTTATTCTTAGAATAGAAGAATTGCACAAGATCAGCATAGATTTTAGTTAATTATACTTGTATAGCAATCTCATCGTATCTATTTATTGATGTTGGGAGGAGTTCACAAAATTAGTACACTACTTCAACAGATAATATGTGCTTCGAAAATGATAAAGAAAGCAAAATAACTAAAATAACAGGAACAATTAAATTTCAATGTACAACATAGATCTAAAAGTCGAAACTGAAATTTAAAGGTATGAACTTATCTTTACAGCCCAAAGGCAAAATTAGTATTCCAGTACCTCAAACACTATACAACACCATTCGAACGTAAATCACAAGAAACATATGAATTACAGAGAGTTTAAGCACTCAGACTAAGCCCGTATTTCACACAAGAACTCAACCCTCAGATTACAGCAGTTCACTCAAGAACATTGCCCTCGACTC
>CADEPD010001852.1:0-10000 GCA_902829195.1 Fraxinus dipetala | reverse complement strand
TTTTTAATTTTTATTTTTTTTAAATTTTTGAAAATTTATTTTATGATAATTTATTGAATGAATTTTATTATTCAATAAAATAAAACAATTTTATGATCCAAGTAATATATAAATTGTAATCCCTGTTTGGTAATCATTCTTTCAAAACTCTTTTTTTATCATGCTCATTTTCAACTATATATTCTCACAATAAAATACACTTCACATAAATCCAAAACTTTTCTCTACTATTTAGCCATGTATTCTTCAAAAAATCACTATTCAAAAACTCATTTTTTTATAATAAAAATGGTGTCAAATAGGGGCTTAATATTAGAAATTGTGTACAAGTTAGAGTCAACATCAAAGACGAAGTTTGTTGCAGGAATTTTGACCATTAGTATGATACCCTATCATGAGCTCAACTATGCGAGTGAACTTTTGTCACTGTCAACGATCATTTCTAATACGAAATCATAAGTTCGATTTTGAATATGGACGACGAGGGCATGAGGCATGTGAGCAAAAATTGTTGAACAGTGGAAGGTTTCTCTAAAACTTCCTACTCTACACCCATCACAAGAACTGTGAAAATAGACCTGCGAGGTCTTATGAGCTGGATGATGATGAGATTTATCACTCTCAAGAGAGAATGGATAGATTCATATTTCTGATAATTTTATTGAACTATAAATGGAGAAGTATAACGGACAAGGTAACCCTATGTACCACTGTAATGAATACTTGACCAAGACGAAGTTGAAAAAGGTGAGTCCAATGCTAAAGTGTCAAGCATTCCATCTAACATTGAGTATCTCAACATAGAGATAGAATAGTAAGCTTCTAATAGGGTTAATTAAGAGTTGGCCACAATTGAAATAAGTTTTCCTCAATGTTCGCTAGAAGCTGTCTAGGCAAAATTCCTATGACTAGACTTAATATAAGGTAGGATGAACGAGAATCATTGAAAATTTATTTCGCTAGCTTTAGTGCCTAGCTTATTGTTGTGAATCCATATGTGATAAAAAGCTAATGATGCTCTATTGAATGAATTTCATATGGAAACTCCCTTCTGGAGGAATGTTCACAATAAAAACCCTACTATATATCACTAGCTCGTCATTCTTATTCAAGTTGAAATTCTTACAAAAAAAATCCATGAAAAACATAAAGAAAATATAACATAACAGAGAAGCTAAAGGAAAAGAAGAAGGAGAAAACCCCGATGCGTGGACAGAGGCTACTAAAGCCATACATACGCTTCATGGAACTCAAATCGGATGTAAACACTGTCACATGTCCATTCATGAGCAAAAATTGAAACCTATGACCCCTCGAAGTTTGCAAGCTAAAATTTTGAAAAATCAACCACACTAGAGACCATGAAATAGAAAAGTCAGGAAATCGGTAGGAATGTCCAACAGCGAAGCCACTAGAGGGATGCGTACAAAGCTCCTTCCCTTAACCAAAGGCCTTCCTAGAACAACCAAAGGAAATGGTGAATACTACAAAATGTAAGGCCAATAAATGCACCAATGGTGGATAATACACCAGATCATCAGCCACCAGTCAAAGAGATTAATGCTATCACTGGCAAAACCTATGTAAGAGAGGGACAATGAATTATGTTGTTATTTTGTGCAACAACAGTGATAAATATTATATCATCAATGAAGAAGAAGAAGAAAAACAAGCAGAGATTTACGTGGTTTAGCATTTGGCCTACATCTCACTCCCCTCACTCCACTCTACTTCGCTCCGACATCAGCATATTTATTTCAGTAAACATGTGTTCCACTCTATATGAATCACATATTACAATAAATTTGTAGAAGAACTATGCGCGAGCCCCTAAAAAACCTACTTTGGAGAACTATTAGGTTGTAGGTAATTCTAAACATAGATCTCATTCAATTGAATTTACTGACAATGATTAATATAAGATAATTACCCCCACTACGATACTTTTGTGTTATGAGCAATAGTAGCTCGTAATGGTCTTAATCGAATGCTCATGGATAACGAAATCTAAGTGAATATTCTGCTATAGAAGTGCATTTGACCATATACAAATTGATCGCCTATTTACCTATATATCGAATCCTCTATATAGCTTCACTAGAGAATCTAGTCACACATGGACATACTACTTCAACAATGGACTAGGAGAGGAACCTAAGGTATTCCAAGGGTACATGGACTTCTAATTATCTATAACATATCCGTTTACAATGGAATCTTCCAAAATCTTTCTATGAAAAAAAATGAAAACAGTAACATCCATTCATTACTTATGCATAAAATTTCCAAATCATATAGAAATAGCTTGCATAAAGGGTATCCAAGCAAACGTGCAAGACTGCTACCTTAGTACTTTGAGAAAGGCAGTCTCGGGAGCCTGATGGTGAATACAACAATGATGGTTGAAACTGCTAATTATATGGAAGAGAAGTTTGAGATTGATGACTCAATTGACCTTCACACAACTAAATGTACCTCTGAAGTTATAACGGGGGAAAAGCTGAAAAGCTTTCCCGTCAACAAGGAGGATGAAATGAAGGCCTTAAAAATTAGGAAAATTTTGGTTGAGCTTATGAAAAGCTTGCTGAAAGACTGCTTAAAGGCAAACCTTGAAGTGCTTGCCTGGAAGCATGCTGATATGATTGGGGTTGATCCGAAAGTAACAAGCCACGCACTTGGGATTGATTCCAAAGTGAGTTCTAAAATGCAAAAGAGACAGACAATGAGCCTTGAAAAGTATGAAGCCCTAAAAAGTGATGCTCCATTTGAGGTATAATTAACTGCCCTTCGACTAGAGAAATTTAAGCCAATGTAGAGGTATTGTACTTGCAATGCTTTCTTGAACCAAAGATTTAATCATTTCTGCAACATGTCTTTAAACCTCTTCCAGGCATTATAAAAATAATGTGAATCAAGTTGATGAAAGATTGTTATATTATTCTTTAACTTTGCTAACTTTGTCAAACGAAAATACTTTTTGGTGAACATTTGGACAAGGTCATTACATGTCGTGATAGTTCTAGTTGGATGGACATTTAAACATTCACTGTCCCCATCTAGAAGAGTGTGTAAAAATAGTCTTATATGAATAGCCTCATTTAAGATGCCTAGATACATGAAATTACTATACATCTCCAAAAACAAAGATGTGAGTATTTGGGTTTTCATCCATCATCCCATAGATCTAAAGATATGCGATGCAATGTTGATCACATCTGGCTTGTTTTGGATGTTTAGTTACACAAATGAAGGATAGGCGATAGCTTATTGGTTTTGAGTGAGTGAAGAGGTTATAATCTCCCTCAATGGAAAATCTTCTTCATCCACAAAAGGCCTTTACATTTGCCCCTTGTACTCTACTTTTATCGCTCATGATACCTTGCTGCTCTTTTTCCTTCTCTTTGATTCTTTTTCTATACATTTTTTGGGTTCAAGATCAAATAGAAGAAACTCCAAATATTGTTGTTGTTGTTGCATATTTTAAATAAAAATCCATGAACTAAAAGCAAAAAAGAAAAAGAATAGACAATTAGACTAACTAAAATTAACAACATAATGCAAATAAGATCAATTCCCAACCAAGGCACAAAAAACTTATTCGCTAACTATGACATAATATTTTAATTGAACAAGTCTTGAACAAGTAATAAAGTGATTAGGAGTGTCGAATACATGAGGATTGGCCTATTTGTTATCAAGTGATTCAATTCTAGTTTGTTTGAATGGTCGGGTAACACATGGAAATTGCTTTGATCTTTTTAACAAACTAGTTAAATAAAAGGCAATTAGGAACTATGAAAGCAAGTCAAAATGAATTTTGAAAAACTCTTGCGAATATGTTAGGATTCATGATATCATGATATCATGTGACTTTTGACTTATCGGTTTTGCAAAAAGCAATTTAATGTATTACCCATTTTATATGATGGACCCGATTCTCTAGCTTAACTAATTACCTCTTTCAAGTGTTAAATTAACTCAAATTGAGTATATTAACCAGCTATATCCCTGTTTTGATTAATAACACAATCTATCACTTCAATTTTTAAGAGAATGGCTCGAATGATCAACCTAGGATGTTTGCTACCGAATCTAAAATATCTAAATAGCATCTCATAGATTAAATACTTCACCAAACCAACTTTTGGTGATTAAGAAAATGAAGGTGCATTAAGCATGTAACATGCAAAATGGAATGTACAATATAAAATTAACAGGCAAACATTTATACTTAATAAGCTAATTTTAAATAAAAAATTCCAACATCTATAATTTTAACTCATAGCAGAAAATTATCAAAACTAAGGAAATTAAGAAATGCAGTACATAATTAAGGAAATCAGAGATAAAATTGAAGATAACACTTAAACCCCATCCCTTGGTTGGATCCCCGAGTGAATTGCTATTAGGGTTCGTTTGATTGTAAGAGTGAAATTTGGGTGAAAAGAAAATGAATTTTAGGGAATTGAATTGCCTATAATTATTTTCTTGAGAATTGTCAATTAATTGTGTTTGATTAGTAATATTTTTCACGTGAAAAATATTAAAATTTTGGATCTTTTGATATTCGTTTGACTTTGTTTTATATGGAAATTGTCTACTAAAGGGATAAAATTTGATACAATTGAGGATATAATTTGTTTCCATTGCCAAAAAAAAAAAAAAAAGGGTAACTTGGAAAACCAAATCCCACCAAATTGGTGGGAATTGATTTTCCTTAAAACCATGTAATTGGAACCACGTGAGGTAAAAGTAGGAAAATGAATTGTCAAGAAAATTTTCCCTATCAAACATGACTTTTGGTGGAAGATGAAATTTCATTTCCAAGTTCTATGGAAAAATTGTCAAATCAAACAGGGCCTTAGTTTATTCTTTCTTCAATTTCCCCAAATTTCTTCTAGATTTTTGCTCTTGTTCGTCTCCCTTTTGAGCCTCCAAAAAGTCCAAGAATTTTCCTTTTATTTGCTTAAGATTTGGGTTCATACTCTCCCATTCTAGCCCCAGACGGAAAATGCAGAAAATGCTATTGAATTCATATACAAGAAAAATGTCGAATTTGTCCCTATTTGAAAAAATTTGAGCGCGACAGTTTGGAGGCTGCATGAATAAAGCTTTGTCGTTCATCTGAAGATATGTTTCTTTTGTTGGCGATTATGGCAAAGCCTATTCCTAGTTGACATTGTAATACAACAATAGATTTGGTGCAATTTGGAAAACTCCGCTAGTGAGACCATTTTGCTTCTACTTTTCTTTGTGGTGTTCTCACTGACTTTCAAAAACTGTGAAGAACATGTTAGGATTCATGATATCAAGTAATCACTCCCTAATTAATTTTGTGAAAAGCAATCTAACGTATTACCCATTTCCTATTTTAGACACGGTAGCAAACATCCTAGGTTGATCTTTAAGCTATTCTCACAAAAATTGAAGTGATCAATTGTGTTATTAATCTAAATAGAATATAGTAGATTAATTTAATACTCGAGATAGGTAATTAGCTAAACTAGGACTAACGCTAGTCTCAGGAGTATGGTCCTCTCGATGAGCCCTGATGAATACTCGCCATTACACAAATGACAATTATGATCTTCCTAGGTTTAGAGATCTTTATGCTATATTGTTTAGTCCAAATATGTATAGAAGGTAGTACATTCTCATTTACTACTTTTAGTTTTCATAACTTTGATTTAAGGTCAAGTTTATACCTCCCTCCAATGTATTCATTTATATTTCATTTATCTTATGGTAGGGGAATCATAACATACTCTGTCCTTTCTTGGTGAACCTAAAAAGCATACTAGACTATGGTGGTGATTAAAAAAAAAAAAGGGTTTTATTATACAATATCTTAACCAAAATCTCAATTACAACACATTTCCAACAACTAGAAAGAAGATTTATTATTTTATTTAACTAATATGAAGCCCCAGATGCACTTGATCTAGACACATTCCTTCAAGATGCTCAATATGTTATACTAGATTATGCTCCAAATCCATTTCATAATTTCGGTAAGTCATTAGTGTAATTTCTATAACTATTGGGGCCATCAAAAGTGAATACTTGGGTATTTATTTAAATTGATTACTATTTAATTTGCTTAAATATCGATTATTGTAGGAAAACCCCAAATTTGGATGTACTTGGATGAAATTGAAGTAAAATAGGTGAAATTGAAGCTTAATTGGAGTTGATCCGAAGCTAACTGAGTTGAAATTGACCTACTGGAAGTGGTAATTGAGCAATCAGATGAAATTCATAAGTTTAGGGACTTAATTACAAACTTTTGGAACTTGCGTTGGATTGATTATCAATGATTGAAAAATGTTGGAAGACCAATTTAAGATGATTTAAAGGTTAAGGACCAATATTGCAAAGAAAAAAAATGATGCAACAGAATAAAAGATTAAATCTAGAGACCTAATTACACAAACTGGTAGTTTAGTGACTGTTGGATCACACAGGTACTTGGGAATGCGATCGTAAATACAAAAATTTTAACAGCAGTCCAAACTTAGTTGCATTATACGATCGTAACCAGAACTATGCTACGATCGTAAATCAGTTTTTGAAATTTGAAAATAAGCGATCTAGTATCCTATTTTACTCGAACTCCATATTTTAGCTTTTTTTTTTTTCATTTAATTGAAGATCCAACCTTGATTCTTGGACAAAGAAGAAGAAGGTGCAATTGAAGATTAATAAAAAAACCATTTAAGAGATTCGAGAACTTCAAGATTTCTTCTCTTTTTCTTCATTCATAAAATGTTCGGGCGATGTTTTACAAAATAGTTATAATTTCCTGTGTGACCAATGTTATGCTGTACTTTTATTTACTAAGACATGTGAATTCTTGTTATGAATTTTTATATAATTTCAATATTTTGACGTTCAATATATGTTTATTTTTGAATGATTGTTATAGGGCTTAATGATTTTCAATTAATTAGCTATTAATTGAATTATTATTTGATTTTTATTTTCATCCAAGAGAAATAAAAGGAATTCGGCATGTTATAACAATTATTAAGAGGTCTAATAGAGGTTAGAGTTATACCTCTATACCTTAAATGATTTCAATAGACGTTCTCGAATTTTATTGCATGCTTTATGTTCGCATCTTTCATAGATGTAGAAATGTTACATGAGAGATATATTTAATTTTACTCGATTGATTATTTAATAATTTAGGAACATTGATGAACAAGAATGAATACATATTGTCATGATATTGATTTGTATTAAATTGGAATAATAAAAGTGTTTTAGAGCTTAGTAAGCATTCAACATAATTTTATAAAATACTTACATAATTTGCTCATTAGAATATTTAGGTCCTATTTGAGTCACATTTTTTTTTTCCAGTCTCATTCTCCTACTCATTTTTAAACACACATTCTTCAATAAAATAATATTTTTCATCACATTAATAATTTTTCTTTATTTTTCAACCACATATTTTTCATCACATCAACAGTAAAAATGCATTCTTTTTCCAAAAATATGTACCAAACAGTGGCTTAGTTTAAATAGTTAATTAGTATAAATTCTTCATAAAAACTTGGCTATTCAATTAGTGTTATCATTAATTGATTTTGTTACGCCTCTTTCAGTTAGGCTCCAAGTACGACCACATAGCAGCCACATAAGCAAGCGAAACTAGTCCCACACTCGACATCTCTCTGTCCAAGTAGCAGTTTTGGCTGAATCCCATGAAGAGGCAGAACCCATATGGAGAGGCCGAGGTCATTTGCTGGAGCCGACCCCATGTGGAGAGCTCGAACCCTCATGGACGAAGCAAGACAGTGAGGCTATATAGAGGATCTTCCATACAGAATCTTTAAGGAATGATTAATATGACAACACATTGCAATACTACTCTACCAAGTCAACAGGTCAAGTCTAAGCTCTATGAGTAAAGTTTAGGACGACAAAAGGTCATAACATTAAGTACACTTGATTAATTGATGCCCATGATAAGATACATCGACCGTGTAGATGAGGCCACGTGTCATTGCATCTAACGATTCTTAATCATCATCTTCCACTACAAAATTTTGCACATTGTGCCATTTCAAAGATAATGCAAGTTTAGACTCTCAAGCTATTATTTTGCTCTCTAAATTTGCTCATATATTCTCCCAAAGCTGAACCCTTTTTTCATTAGTAGGTCACATCTAGAGCATGTCCACATTCAAATACTTATATCATCAATTGACTTGACCGTCCGAATGAATGCGACCGCCTTCCCTACTACTGGAGTAGCCCACATGTGGTTAACAGTTTGTCCTAGTTTGCAGGAACAGCTTACGTGGACGTGAGAGACATTGAGATCTATTGGCCACTTCGCCCCTACAAAAAATAAGTTCAACATATTGGCACCATATGTAGAAAGTCACATTATAATCATGGGCATCCCATGGAAAAAACCTACTGGAAAAGTGCATCAACTTCCCATTTGGAGAAATATTTTATTCTTGAATAAAGAAAAAGTAGAAGTTCTAAAGAAATACTACTTAAAGTATTATCTGAAATTTTGGATTTTAAATCCTTTAAAAATGAGAATTTGAAAGCCAGAACCTAATCAAGAAAACCTTCTTTGCAGAAAGAAATATTTACCCATTATGACTTCTAGCAATGATGGTTCCCGAGCAACGAGATCAAGGAAGGACTTTGAAAAATAGCTCATCCGAACTATGTCAACTACCACCAACCTATCACCAACATCATCAAAGCGATGGGACAACTACGCGTCTTGTAAAAGAGGGGGAGAAAATGACTGCCAACACAAGGAACATAACACAATAAAATACTACCATGCAGCAGCTCTTTATGTAAATGTAAGGGCAAACAGGTTATCAAGTGCCTCAAAGTATACCTCAGCTAGATGCTTTTCAACAACAGAAAGATGAAGTACACAGCCAAAGTGCTCATTCTCATAGGCAAATAAGTGATATTAGCCCTGATAAAAGAAAAGTAGCGGTGGATATACCACCAAATTACATATCCAGTCGACCCATGAACGACCCGCCTCATAGGGAGGATAACTTTCCTCTAGATTATAAGCAAAAGCGTAAACATAAAAAAGCCAACCAGTATTTTTGATAGAATTGGACCATCAATGTATAGAAATAGGCAGCAACAACAACCTCATGTTTCAAGGCCACATGAACATAAGCAAGATCAAGGCTATTCTAAAGAAACTTGAAAGTAACTTTGCGTGATTCCTATGGGATTCCAAAGAACAGGCATGATGTTTACATTGGGGAAGCTGAAATGAGATTTACCGGTGGTCTAGGATTTAGAAGATTACAGGATGTCGTGGACACATACTGGGTGGGATGCTGAAAGTTTATTACAGGTTCTCCCTCCTCTTATGGTGGAGCAGATAGGGGTTATACTTTTATGTACAGATGCCTCGGATCGAATATTTTGGCAGAATACATCGGATGGTAGCTTTGTTACCAAGTCAGCATGGTAGCTTGTACATTCGGGATGCCGAAATCAGGATTCGTACTGATTACTACGGAGCTCTATTTTGCCCGTCACTGTCTTATTTTTCTGCTGGAGACTATGGCAGGGCCTAATTCTAGTAGATGTGGTTATTCAGGAGAGGATTGGATACCAGTTGGCTTCTCGCTGTCAGTGTTGTTTCGAGACTGAAACTATTAGTCATATTTTTATTGGCAGTAGCATCTCCAATTAGGTATGGTAGCATTTTGAGGATTTTTTTATATGCCTATGAGTTTAGGAGATGGAGTCAGATAGAGATTCCAAAGATGGAGGTATTCTAGACAGTATGTTCGTTGTGGACACATTCGTATTATCATTTCTCTAGTGATATTTTAGTATCTATGGACTGGGAAAAATGATGCAAAGCATATAGAGATTCGCATGGTAGCCATGCGTATCATTTGGAGGGTCTATCGCATGATCTTTTTTCCTCATATGGGAGGAATGTTTCAAGTGATACATTGGCGAGGGGATTTGACACTTGCAC
>CADEPD010001850.1:0-10151 GCA_902829195.1 Fraxinus dipetala | reverse complement strand
ACATCTTTCGACCAAATTTAGATTAGTTTAGGGGTGATTTTACTATTGTAGGGAGATATGGATATGAATGGGAATTCCAAGTGTATAAATTTTTGTGTGAATTGTTTAAGGACAATATGATAAAAATCTTAAATTAGGGGTCGATTTTTCAAAATAAGTCTTTAATGTGGGGCATTGAACTAATCATGGTAAAAGGGAAAAAAAAAAGGAAAAAAAAAAAGGGAAAAAAAAGAAGAGAAAAAATAAGAAAAGAGAGAAAAAAAGCTATCTTATTGTGAAACATCTCTTCAGAATCTTTATGACTCAAGTGATTAAGTTTATAAATGTATTTGAAAACTTGGTACCCTATGATCATTTGATTTAGAAGTCATCGGCCTAAAACTAGCTACAAGAGTCATTTTAAATGCTTAATGAAGAAAAGTCTGCACATAAGATAAGAAAAAATAATAATTATATATTTACGGACTACATGCATTGATTAAGTTTCAAACACTTATTTGAGAAAGTTAGATCTTTGATAAGGAATTGTTGGCCTAGTTGAGTTTTGGAGGTTCAAGTAATCAAAAGTTGAAGAAGTCTTATTTGTTGAAGTATCGACTTGCAATTAAGGAATGTCGAAAGTCTTGGTTTTGGGCAGCTGGGTGGTGGGACACCATGGAGGATGACCCCATGGCTTTTCTTACCGTCTCCACATTTTACTCCACAGCTAGTAAGTCATCTTACCTATCTAATTTTACTTGGAATGATTTTTTATATCTTAATATTTCGATCGCTTGCAGGCTCTCTTTCGAGGTGCGAGATCTCTGAGGAGGACTGGGACATCATTCGTCACATATACCAGCAGTCCTTCAAGGAACGGAGTTTTAGCGAACTGATCGACAAGAACACCAACTTCACACTACAGGGTCTGATGGCAACCCAAGGTGAGCTTCTTTTTAGTTTGGTTAAGAACGTATCTGAATATACTTGACTGATGGCGTTTCTTTTTCTTGCAGATGATTTCCTGAAGAAGAGGCTTGACTTTGCCACCTTTCGTTGAAGTGTAGCCAAGGCGAGAACTCTTAAGACCAGTTCAACTGTTTACAAGAACCAGGCTAATAGGCTACATTCTTTAAGTAAGACCCAACATCCTTCTGAAGAGGACGAAGTGGAGGAATGCGCCTCCCTTGTCAGGAGGAAACGTTCTCGCCCAACAGGGGCTTTCTTTTCGTCGCTCGCAGTGGCCAGGCCCCCACCTCTCTCCATTCCAATCGAGGTGATCGTCGCAGCCCCCTCCAATGCTCCAAATGATGCTGTGCCTATTACCTTTGTTCCAGCCGTAGAACCAACCCAGAAGAAGTCCACCAATCCTCCATCTCACGTCAAGGCGAGTGAGTTTTTGAGGAGTATGGATGATGATCTCCCCGATGCAGTATTGGAGATACTGTCCCTAGAGATCGCTTCTGTCATTGAAGTGGATGCGGTGGGGGTGAAGGTATTCCAACCTCTACTAGGCTCATGGCTTCGACCCCGTAAGTCCTGGAGAATGGGGTCTCTTCGGTTGTAGTCCTGCAGGTCATCCGTATGTCCTATAGAACTTGGGGGAGTTTCTCAACCCACGTCCCTTTTGAAGCATCCAACTTTCTTTTCATGGTGAGTTTGATGATTTTGTTGACTGCTTCGACCTGGCCATTGGCTTGGGGATAATGAGGCGTTGAGAAATGTTTTTTAATCTGAGCTCATTGCAAAAATCCCTAATCTTCTTGTTATCAAATTGCTTACCATAATCTAAAACTACGGAGTGGGATATGCCGAATTTGCTTGTAATGTTCTTCCAGAGAAATTTGGAAGTGTTAACTTGGTGATCTTGGCCAATGGCTCTACTTTGACCAATTTCGTAAAGCAATCAATTGCAACAATGGTGAAATTGGCATTTTTCCCTTCCCCTTGGTAATGGACCAATGAAATCAATTCCCACTTGGCAAATGGCCAAGGGCTTGATACGACTGTGAGTTGTAAGGGTTGCTTTTGCACGTTGGAGAAACGCTGGCATCTATCACACTTACATATGAATTGAATTGAGTCCCTTTTTAGGGTGGGCCAGTAGTATCCCTGTCTGAGTACCTTATGTGCCAGTGCTGGCCCTTCAGAATGATTGCCACAAACCCCCTCATGGATCTCCCTTAGGAAGTAATTCGTTCTTCTCATCCCGTACATCTAAGGAAGGAGGATGAGAAGCCTCGTTTACATAGCACATCATCATGTAAGATGAAGTGAGCAGCCCTTCTTCGAAGTCGATAGGCTTCAACTTCATTATTCGGTATGGTTTTCTCTTTGAGAAAAGTGATGATCGGTTGCATCCACAAAGGGATGCCTTCTACCCACATCATTTCTTCCCTCTTTATGATTGAAGGTTCAAATTGGTGTTCTGTGGGTACTACCTTAAGCAGTTCAGAATCTGTACTAGTAGCCAATTTAACAAAGTGTCAACATGGGATTTCTCTAGGCGAGGTACTTGTGTCAGTTCAAACATCTCAAAGTTGGGAAGGAAATTCATGACTAGTTTCAGGTATGTTGTCATGTACTTGTCTCTAGCCACAAAATTTTCGTTGACTTGGTTCACCACTAGTTATGAGTCACTTTTGATGGCCACCTCTTTACTTGCAACTCTTTAGCCAGATGAAGGTCGGCTAGGAGCCCTTCATATTTAGCTACATTGTTGGAGGCTTTGAATCCAAGCCTCACTGCAGAGTTAAGTTTATGGCCCTCCAGGCTTTCCAAGACTACTCCCACTCCCAAACCAGCTTCTCCAAACGATTCGTCCACAAAAAAGGTTCTAGGTGGGAGGCTCCGTCGGCTCCATATTCACCTCAATTTTGGGGGCTTAGCAAACTCAGCAACAAAGTCAGCCAGGGCCTGGCCCTTAACTTAGCCCTGGGTTTGTACATTATGTCGAATTCACTGAGTTCTACTGTCCACTTCAATAGCCTCCTAAAGGTGTCTGGTTTCTGGAGGACTTCCTTTGGGGAAAAATTTATCAGTACACGAATGCTATGGGCCTGGAAATATGGCCACAACTTTTGAAATGTGTGATTAAGGAAAGAACGAGCTTCTCCATGTCTGGGTAGCACACTTTGGCCGGTAACAAGGCTTTGCTTATATAGTAGATGGGTTACTGGTGCGTCCCCTCTTTTCTTATAATGACCGAACTGATGGCATCATTAGACACAGCTAAATAAAGTGACAATGACTCACCTACTTTAGGTTTAGATAGGAGGGGAGCCCGTGCAAGGTAATTTTTTAGTCCCTGGAATGCCTCCTCACACCCTGGCGTCTATTGGAACTTCTTCCCCCCCCCTCCCTTTGAGAATCTTAAAAAAGGGGAGGTACTTTTCAGTGGCTTTGGATATGAAGCGGTTGAGTGCGGCCACCCTGTCGGTGAACCGTTGCAATTCTTTTGCCTTCTAAGGTGACCTCATCTCAATCAAAGCTTTAATCTTCTCTGGATTTGCTTCAATTCCTCTCTAATTTACAATGTATTAGGAATTTACCGAATGGTACACTAAATGCACACTTGAGAGGGTTTAGCCTCATCCGGTATCTCCTTAGAATTAAGAAGTCCTTGTCCAAGTGTTTTACATGCTTCTCAGCTTGGATGCTTTTCATGAGCATGTCGTCTGCGTAGACTTCCATCGTTTTATCGAGTTGATCAGTAAACATCTTGTTTACTAGCCTCTGATAGGTGGCCCCGGCATTTTTCAGCCCAAGAGATATCATCTTGTAACAATATAGTCATCTATTCGTGGTGAAAGAAGTGATGTCCTCATCTTCACGGTACATGGAAATTTGGTTGTAACCCGAATAAGCATCCATGAAACTTAATAACTCGTGTCTAGCAGTTGAATCCACCAACTGGTCTATTTGAGGAAGCGAAAAACTGTCATTTGGGCAAGCTTGGTTGAGCTTGGAGAAGTCAATGCACACCCTCCACTTGCCATTATTTTTCTTTACTAGCACGGGATTGGATATCCACTTCGGATAGGTGGTCTCCGTAATGAAGCCATTGCTGATTAATTTCTCAACTTCTTCTTTTAAAGCCTAATACTTTTCTGTGTTTAAGGCTCTCATCTTCTGTTTGTATGAGGTTTGACATGGATCAATTTTCAAATGGTGGCAACAAACCTTCGGGTCTATTCCGATCATATCTTTGTGTTTTCATGCAAAGACATCTAAGTTCTTGTGGAGGAAGTCTTTCAGATCTTTCTTTGTTTTCTCTCCTAAATTTTTTCCTTCTTGCAAAACTTTTGAGGCGTCTTGGGGGTCCACTAGAAAGCTTTCCAGCTCTTCCATTGGAGTGTCTTGTGATTCAGATTCAATTATCCGAGGATCCCGCTCATCCAAGGTTACCTTTTCAGGTTGGCCTTTAACCAAAGCCTCTGCCATCTTGACATCTTTCCCTTATGTAGGGGATTGCCCATCCTCAGGGGCTTTAGACATAAATCACAGTATCAAGAAGCACCATGTTAACTCTCAGTGGCTTAGCCTTTCTCAAGGAATTGAGGTAACACTTCCTTGAGCCCATCTGATCACCTCAGATGGTGGCTATTCCTCGTTCATGGGAAATTTCATACATAGGTGATGAATAGATGTGACTGCCCATAGCTCCTTCAAGGCCATGGTGTGCAGACTGGTGGTCAACTACCACGAACTCCATAAACTGGTGTCCTACTAGAGGCGTGGTCCCCATTCAATAGCTAGGGTGATCCTCCCTCTTGGAATAATACTATCTCCGATGAACCCATATAAGGGGGAAGTCATAGGGGTGAGTTCATGGTCAATTGCCACCTTTCATAAGCAGAATCGAAGAGGATATTGACTAAACTCCTATTGTCTACTAGCATGCACTTTAGTCCATTTTGATCCACCATGGCTTTTACCACTAGTGCATCGCAGTGAGGATAGTGTACCCCCATCGTATCTTCCTGAGTGAATGTAATGGGCTCTACTGACCTCGTCCTTTGGGATTGGTTTACCATATAGCTGGCCATAGGAGGGCTATTGGCCTCCTTGGTGAAATTTCTTTGTGCATTTTTGGACTTACCTCCTATGCGTGGTCCTCCAATGATTGTGTCGATTTCTCGAATGGGTTGGTGTTCGTTTGTGACGGCCAGGTCTCTTCTAGGCCGCTGTCCATTCCTGGATCTTTTTCTATCCTTATTCCTATCATATCAAGGCGAGTGTCACCTCGTCTCCTCATTTTTGGCGAGTCCTACCTCTAAGTTTCATTCTTATGGTTGTTCTCCCTAGTACCACGAGGGTTACTTCTCATGGATCTAGTGGCTTCCGAACATTCACTTGTGTCATGGCCATGGAAATGGTGGAAAGTGTAATAGGGTCGTGGCTCCTTTTGAGGCCTATTTCTTAGTCCTCCGTCTCTTCCTCTATTCCTAGAAGTAGAAGGTCTCCCAAGGTTCTTGATTGCACCATTGCCACCGGGTCTAATGCTTTCATAAGCCAATGTTGGTGCTGCATTTAAAGTGGCTATAGCAACCACTTTTCCAAAGATGGGAGCTACCGCATGTCTGGCCTAAGTCCACTACTGGCTGATGATCAGCGAGGTGGGCCCCATATCGATCTGGCTCTCGAGAGGTGGAAGTCCTTGTGTTGCCCTGTTCCGATAATAAATCATTTCTTCATTGATAATCTCAACTCTCATAATTTCCACCAGTACATCGTAGGTAGAGGGAATTTTATTTCGGACATCTCTCCAAAATAACGTATTCATATTCAGTCCTAATTTTAGAGTTGAGAGGGCTTATTTGTCCGTGACTTGTTCGCAATATGTTATGGTAACTTTTCAAGGTCTTCCTTGCCGCTTGCTCATATCCTGGAGGCATTGGATTGGCTCCTCTCCTTCCTTCCTCGATAAGTATTGGTTCAAAAATGCTATTTTGAGGTTTGGCCATATCCTAGTACTAAGAGATACCAACCTACTGTACCACACTTCAGCTACGCAGCTAAGTGTTAAGTGGAAGGCCCTACATTTCAGAGCAAGCGCAGTGCCTCAAAGGTTCATTTACGTCTTGTACTTGTTGAGGTATTTCTCTGGGTCACCCTTTCCTTCATGGTTAGGAATTTTGGGAAGAATGAAGTTCTAGGGCATGGGAAAGCTACGAAGCTCCCTAGAGAAGGAGAGGTTGTCATCGTCATCGTCGAGCTCATAGGATCGACATGGCTCGTTAGAGTTATTACCATCTAGTAAAGGACGAGATGGCAGTAGTGACGTTCCGCTTTGGTTTTCCCAATCAACTAGGTTCCGCCTTTCCAGCCTATTCCTAGATGGAGGGGCTTGAACTTCTTGGCTTTGCACACGCTCTTATGGGCGAACTGTTTGATGGGTGGACTGATCCCTATTTCTAGGCATTCGCCCGATCTGATCAAACACATTCGCAAACCTTTGAGGCCGCTCGAGTCCGGGGAAAATTTATCTCTCCCAGCTTGGTCGTCATCAGTTGGGGAGACAGTGTAGTTAGATGTGTCTATTCCTACTTCCCTTTCAATCGGAACTTCTCTTTGATGGCTAGAATGAGTTCTTCGGCTCGAATCCTCTTCAGCTCGTTGGTTGTGAACCGATTGTAAGACGATCTTGGTGGCCTTGGAAGCCGCCTTGATTTTACACTTGCATGAGGAGTTCTTGCATGTCTACGTTTTGTGGTGCGATATTCTTCATGTTAGTGACCATGCGAGCCACTTCAGCAGTCAGTCGTGCAACAGTTCTTTCACCCCTACGATATCGATGATGGGACCGCTGGTGTGTGACATTATTCCAGATGATCTCTTCTTCAGAGACCTCCCTTGCTCTCCTCACATTTACTTCTTCGTTGCTAGAACTCATTAGCTTGGAGTTGCAAGTTCTCTTCTCCAAATAATGAAGACTTAGTTTATAGCTGGTTCTTTTTTCAAGAACGAATCCCTTTTTCAAGGGGAAATATCAACCAATTATTCCGATAAGCTTTTCCTTTTGTGTGGATATTTGTGGTTACAGTAATGTTTCCCATAGACGGTGCCAATCAGTTGACTATGAAAAATGGCCTCGATACGTGGCCAACAGAATAATACTTCACGTAATCTTCTTCTTGTGCACGGTAGCACATCGTTAGTCGCTCATGAGCTTCTCTGGTGGGGGTAGAGGCGGCCGTAAGCACTTTGACCGTCAAGTCAGTATTTCAATCAATTGAAAAGTGATATCCGACGGTGAATAGAATGAAAAGTTATTTTGAGTTAAAAGACTAAAATGTAAAGATCAGGATTGGAACCCCTGTCTTACCATTGTGTGGGGGTATTTATACTAGAAAAGAGAAGAGGAGAACCATTGGATGGGGAGATACGTGACTTCAGATCCCGGATGGGTCATCATTTCATTAGTGTCAATTTGTCAATCCATAGGTTGGTGGACATTAAATGATTCATGACATAGCAACTGAGTTGACTGTTTGTAACCTACTACACATCCCATCAATCAGTTAGGGACTTGATTTTGGATAGATTTCCTCACAACAGATCTTGGTAGAGGTGTGGCGACACGTATTGTGAAATGCAATGATAGTGGAGTGTGGGCCTTTGCATCCGGAGTGAATGGCGGATGAGTTCGGCTCTTTTGCCACGTGGGGCAATAGTGTTTCAGTTCGGAGTTATGGAATCAGTTCGTCCGACATGAATTCAGTTCGTTTGCCATATGGCAAAACAAGATCGGTTCGTCCAACACCTGACAGATGAGGTAGAGGGCCTCAGGAGGCCCATTACATAATCAAAAGGGTTCTTAATGCTTTTAGGACCAGTACAAGTCCCACTCATCTTAATGTCCATCATATCGGCATATAAGAACTCCAGCTCTTGTAATTTTTCTGGATTGTTATATATAACATGATCAAGTTCACTTCGAAAATTGCTCTGTCCTGGTAATATAGACATATTCATATCGTTAATAGTGTATTGAGTAGGACTTGTGTTAATTACTTTCATTGGATTAACATGTACCAAATCATCAACAGATTGTTAGGATACTGATATTTCATCTCTACCACTCTGATCATTACCAGAAAATTTCCCTTTTATCAACAGCTTTCTGATAGACGCATGATCGCTATAGATTGGTTCATCCTTTGACGGGGGTATAGGTGGTAGCAAAGGTAACTATGGCATGTAAGGATGCTGGTTAGATTATATCATTTTATCTGCTTCCAATACTTATATAGAGGCTGCAAATTATGTTATCTTCTTCTATAGAAAACCCTCCATGTTTAATGTTTGGACAAAGATAATTTAGCCATCGAAGCAGACAGTTTTTTCCTCATCTCTTTGGGCCTAATACACAACAAAATATATACTTCAATCAACTGAGTGCTAAATAATTGAAGGCAAAAGTTGGTGGGGTTTCCTTTCTTTATCAATTTTTTAGGGGCATAGAAATCCAACGTTCTCTTGATATTAGAAAAACCCTCCATGCTTAATGTAAGAGAGCCTGGCTTAATGTTTTTTGGGGCAAGGAAATCCGAACCCTCCATGTTTAATGTAGTTCTTGATATCAGAAAATTATAAAAGCATGTTCAGAAACAGTTACCTCTCCAAGAAAACATTCTCTCAAATATGATGTCGTTGCAAGAGTACTTGGTCCAAAATGAAAACCTTACATTATGGATTGACTACTTGTTTTCTCTATGATTGCTCATTTTACTGCTTTTTATTGTTTTGGATATCATTTTTCATTTGCGTGTTCGCTCTAAGTTTATTATGCATACCCTTATTATTTATTTTTGCGATGTGAACGGAATTGATTGTTTTGAATAGCTAGACGTTGATCAATGAATCAAACTTCAACATGACTCAATTATTTTGTACTATTTTAATCAGTTATTTTTTAAATAGGAGTAGTAGATACTTTTGCTATATCGCAATTAACTATTTGAGTAGGCTAATGATGTTCTTAGTAATTATTAAGATTAACTTTACATTTTGGCATGTTGTATTGGACCGCACTCAATACTTTTATTTCTTTAAATTATGGAAGACATGACTATACATGTGTTGGTTTATATTTTTTTGCTATTTAATTGTTATATGTTTGTTTGTTATTAATTGAATAAATATTTTAAAAATTTAAATGGACATTTAAGGCATGCATGCGCACGTCGTAAAAAACTTTTTAGGCATGAGGGAGCACGCCATAAAAGATCTAAATAGACTTCTACAGCTTGCATAAAAATATACCATAAAATACCCGATTTTTTACGACATGTAGTTGTACGCAGGGATGTTAACGAGCCGAGCCACGAGTCGAAACTTGAAGCTCGGGCTCGGCCAAAAAATTTAAGTGTCAACAACGAACATACTATCCATAATATTTGCATCTCTGGAAACTTTGTTTGACTCCCACCTTAAACTCATAGGTATCTGAAAAATATCCTCAAAATGTTGCACTCCTGATTGGAGATGCTAATGCCAGTGAAAATATGACTGATAGTCTCAGTCTCAGTCTCAGAACAACACTGGCAGCGAGAAGCTAATTGGCATCCAATATTCTCTTGAATAACCATATCTACTTGAATGAGACCCTACCATAATCTCCAGCAGAAAAATGAGACAGTGACGGGCAAAATAAAGGTCCATATTAGCTGGTACCAATCCTAATACTGGCATCTCAAATGTACGAACTGCCATGCTGACTTGATAATGAAGCTACCATCCAATGTATTCCGCCAAAAAATTCGATCTGGGATATCTGTATATAAAGGTATAACGACTATCCGCTCTACCATAAGAGGAGGGAGAACCTGTAATAAACGTCCTATATCCTACCTCGTATCATCATAGAAATCCTGCACACTCGTAGATGTGTACTGCTTGTGTGGAAATAAGGATGCTAGTGTGGTTTCACCCATCCAGCAATCATGTCAAAAGAAAATTTGACATGCACTAAAGTGCCATAGAATGTATGCCTATGTCCGGGGCCCAACTAATCTTAGCCACTTTCAGCTAGGAGAAGTTGAGTAGGAAACTGCTATAAGTAAAGGATGTGTCCCCATACAATACTTACCTCGTAAAAACTAGGCCGAAAGAGATCTCTCAGAATGGAACAACCACTAGAGCTTCATGGAGAAGGTGTCCACCACATC
>CADEPD010001847.1:0-19301 GCA_902829195.1 Fraxinus dipetala | reverse complement strand
AAATTCATTTTCAATCAAATATTTTGTGGGTTAAGAACTTTCATTAATTTCTCAACCACGTGTTTTATCAATCTTTAGCAAAATTTACTAAAATTTTAATTTTTAACTAAATCAATAAAAAAAATTAGTTTCGAATGCTCACAATTTCGTGCGTGTCAACAAAATGTGCAATGAAATATCTAAGACCTAGATCATGACGTTTACCAGTTATGACAAAGAGATCAATAAAAAACAAGTAAAAGTTAAAAGTGGGTCTCTGCCTCTTAAGCTCAAAAAATATATATTACCATACCATATACTTCTACATTTCACTAGAATAATTTGGCACCTCCTTAGATGCCTATTGTTGACCTTGAATTTGTACCTCCAACATGACGAACAAATTTCAAAACCTCTCACATTCACGTAAGCCTTTCCTGCACACTAGGATAAATCGTTAGCCAAACATGACCTTCTCCAATGGTGGTGGTGGTGGTTGTCACGTGCACTCCAACAGTTAAATCAGTTGGCAATATGAATATTTCAGTATGAGAGGTGCTTTACACGAAATCATTTTATGTAAAAAGGGGGGTTCGACTGAGAGAGAATATATGAGAAATGTAGATTGAGAAAATTTATAGCTTAAGACTCTAAACTTGCATTACCCTTAAAATGGTATAAATAGTTAGCTTTTATATTAGAATGGAATGAGCAAGAATCGTTAGATGTGCAGGCACATGGCCTCATCCACACAGCTAAGGCATCTTATCAGAGACATCAATTAATGAAGTGCATTTAATGTTATGACCTTTTTGCTGCCCTAAACTTGACGCATAGGACTTAAAGTTGACATGTTGACTTGGTATAGTGGCTATAACAGTAAGTTATCACATCAATCATTCATTGAAAATTCTGTACAGAAGATTCTCTAGAAAGCCCCTACCCACCTCACCCTTCCATGAGGCTTTGACTTTATATATGGCATATGAGTTCCACCTTTTTATAGAGGTTCAGCCTCCTCATCGGGGTTCGGCTAAAACTGCCACTTAGATAGAATGATGTGGAGTGCAGGCCTAGATTCGCTTGCCATATGGTTACCATGTGGATATACTTGGGGCCTTGCTGGAAGAGGCATAACAATAGTCCCCTAAGTCAATGTATAGATATGCATACAATACGTGAACTTTTAGCAGTAGTACTTTCGCGTAGGCTATTTTACATTAGTTGAACTTTTGCTCTCCTAACCTCTTAATTACGAAGGGATAATACAGCAAAATAGTCCCCAAATACCGTATCATGGGAGAAATATCTATATTAATGGTTAGCATGTTGATGTAATCGAAGCCCATGATAAGGTTGAAATTCATTTAGGGGATGCCCTTGCATTGAGGAAGATGTTGAAGCTTGTAATAAGGCTAAAATTCACTTAGGCGATGCCTTTACGTTGATGGTGAGCTCGTTGAAGTTGTTAAAGCCTGTGATGAGGCTAAAATTCATTTAGGTGATGCCCTCACATTGAGGACGAGCCTATTGAAGTGGTTGAAGCATGTGATAGGACTGAAATTTACTCGGGCGATGCTCTTGTTTTAAGAGCGAGCCTATTGAAGTGGTTGAAGCCTTTGATAAGGTTGAAATTCACTTAAATGATGATCTTCTGTTGAGGGCAAAGCCTTTTGAAATTGTTGAAACCTTCAATAAGTTCGTTATTTACTCATGCAATGCCCTTACATTGAGGATGAGCCTATTGAAGTTGTTGAAACTTGTGATAAGGCTGAAATTCACTTAGTCGATGCCTTGCATTGAGGGCGAGCCTATTGAAGTGGTTAAAGCCTGTGATAAAACTAATCACTCAGGCGAAGCCCATGCATTAAGGGCAAGCCATTGAAATGGTTGAAGCATTTGATAATGTTAAAATTTACTTAGGCACTGCCCTTTGCATTAAGGGCGAGCTTGTTGAAGTGGTTGAAGCCTGAGATAAGTTAAAATTTACTCAGGCAATACCCTTGTATTGAGAGCGAGCCTGTTGAAGTAGTTGAAGCCTATGATAAGGTTGATTGCATTGAGGATGAGCCTAATGAAGTGGTTGAAGCCTATAATAAGGATGAAATTTACATAAGCAATATCCTTACATTGACGGTGAGCATGTTAAAGCTTCTGTGATAAGGCTAAAATTCACTTAGGTGATGCCCTTGCGCTGAGGGCAAGTCTGTTGAAGTTTAAAGCTTTTGATAAGGTTAAATTTAATCAGGTGATACCCTTGCATTGAGGGCAATTGCCTTCTAAGTAAAGGTAAAATGGAGCAATGAAAAGACATTGATAGGATACGGCAATGATTTGAAATGTCTCTTCTCCCTAAGATATGGTAGCCAGGCCATTGTGTGCTTCCAATACACGTATTGATAACTATCTGTTACAACTATTAGAGACGGCGCGTACCAAGTGTGCATGCTAAGCACTAGTGGATCAGGTCGTTGATTCAAATCCAAATATCTTTGAGCTTCGACAGTCATGATAAATGGTACATATCTACATCCCAACTTGAGTGAGCCTAGTCTGATGGTTGTAGTTCAACCTAATTGCCTATAAAAGGAAGGCCTTAAGCATATTTTCTTTTTTACCAATTGCGAAAACTGTTAAAAACTTTTCCAAGTAAGAAAAAATCTTTGCAATTTTCAACGACTTTGATCTATTTTTTGGCACCAATCAATTTTCGTTCTTCTGATCGAACTTTATGATCTTTGTGTAAGTTTTGGTCTGTGATTCCTCGACTTTTGATTTTTTAAGGACTATAGAATGGCCTCTTCTTTGATAAACATAGCCAAATGAGGATCTTCTAGGGGCAAATATGAGAATGATCTACATTGAGGTTGGTATACCACCTATAATTCCTACTGATAAGATTAAGGATGCAATGGAGAGTCCATATGGTGCATGATGATATGTGAGGGTCCAATAGACCAATATACAATGGGAAGTTGCTAAAACGTCCTCCTTCATAGGGAAGTCCGGACTAGATAGGTTCCGGCAGAAGTTTAGGATCCTTGATGAAATAGAGCTCTTAGCCTAGGGGTGTCAATTTGACTCGCCTGCTTAAGCTGTCACGGCTCGGCCCAAAAAAAGCTCGAGCAGCCCATGTGGCCATTTTCGACCTGTGGCATGATGAGCTTTAAAAAGAATTAAAAGCTACATGTAGCTACATGCAATACACACTTCTTAGAACAACAATCGTGAGCCAACTCAACTTGATAAACCCCAAACCGAAAGCTCAGGTTGAGCTTAGATTTTTTTACCTAACAAATGCTCGGCTCGGCTTAAGCTAAAAAAGCCTGAACCATTTTTACTCGAGTCGAGCTCGTGCCTCGAGTTTTAGCTTGCGAGTCGGCTCAACACGTTGACATCGGTATCCTAGCCCCAAGGCCTGACGAGCGAGCCTGTTTTCCTAGGCAAGGCTACGTCGCTATCAGTGAGGTGATTCTTTGTGCTGGATATCTATTTTTTAAATACATACTTAGATAGTATAATCTAGCTCTTACAGAGCTTATTCCAAACAAGTGGAGCCAATTGATAGTGCCTTTCTTCTCCCATAAGAGTTGGTCATTCCTGTAGAGGGCCCTATTGATTCAATTGTGGATTTAGATGCTGCGAATCAGCAAGGTGATGCTACTTCTTAGGACTTAGGCTCTTTTCTTTTTCCTTTTTTACAATGTAATTCTGAGGCCTTTTACCTCAACCTTGTAATATCTTCGACTTTCTATGAATGAAATACCTCTTTTGTTGTATCTCTTCGTTTTGTTCCATTTTTCCAAAATTTATACAAGTATTGATGCCTTGCCAAATTATTCCAATCGATCTCAATTTTTAATGCCAAATTAAATTAATAATCAGAACTAATTAATAACTTGAATCCAGAGTAAATGTATTACTGAACTGATTCATCTCACATAATGAATAATGCCCCTGAACTAATTTATTCTTCCAACTAATTGTCATGTAATTTCGCTATATCGCATAAGAAATTTGCATTACTTGAGATATTCCCTAAGAACTATACGATCATCCATAGTTTATATCTTGAAATAACCTGGCCTTTTAAATGGCATAATATGGACATTGTTGATCACATAGCTTTGGTAATAATGTGGTTCATCAATAAAAGGTCGTTAACAACCAATTATATAAACATTTTACTCATTAGGGCCTCTATGTTAGAGGCATTTTTACTTTCTTTACAAATGGTGGCTATTCCGTGCAAGAATATCTTTCATGGTATTTGATCTTTCCATGGAAGGAGTACACCTCACAGATTTCAAGTTAGAACCCATATAGGCACATCACACCTCTCATGTTGATTATAACTAATTCTTTGCAAAGGGGTGGTTCTTCTGTCCAAAAACTCTTCCATTGGTTTGATTCATCCCTGGAAGGAGTTTGCCTTATAAGTTTCAAGGTGGGCCCTATATGGATGCATCACACATCTCCTATTGAGTCTAATTAATTCTTTGCAAAGGGGTGTCTCTTCCTTGCAAATATTTCTTCCATGGTGTTTGATCCATCCCTAAAACGCATTCAATATAAAAATAAAATTGGTGGTTTTGGAATTTCATCATATTGGAGAATAATTGCAGAAGCTGGGAAAGAGCATCCAGCAAAATAGATCTGCTGCAATTATTGATAATATACTCTCAAATGCTCAATATTCCATCAATAAGGTTGTGACTACCCATTAAAGTCTATAATTTTGTAGTTGCTGGGTCGTAGCTCTTCTAAAATTCGATATGGCCCTTCCCAATTTAGGCCTAATGTCCCCAAGCCTTATTTTTTTGAAGACAGAAAGACTTTCCTTAACATAAGATCGTATCAACCAAATGACCTTTTCTTTACCTTTGCATTGTAGTAATGGGACATTTTCTTTTAATATGAGGTGAGCTTTACCTGAGTATCATCCCTCATTTTTTCAAGGAAATCAAACTGTATATTCTCAACTCATCAATAGATGTTTCATCGAAGTGTAAACATCATGAAGAGGGCAACCCTACCTCTATCGACTCATAGCCTCAACCTATATGCTATAGAGAATGAGGTCTTACCAATGACAGTCCCACTTATGGTGCAAATCGTACACGGTACGTGGGGAGTTCATCTATTAAGGCTCCTTTGGACGTATCAGACTTCCTCTTTAGGGTAAACTTGATGGTTTTGTTGACGACTTCTACTTGGTTGTTTGCTTGAGGGTAATGTGACATTGAAAATGTTTTTTAATCCCCAATTTTTCACATAGGTCCTTGAACTTTTTGTTGTTGAACTGCTTTCCATTTTCTGATGTAATAAAATGGAGAATTCCAAATGGACAAATGATGTTCTTCCAACTGAATTTAGAGATATTAGCATAAGTGATTTTTTTGCTAGGGATTCAACTTCTATCTACTTGGTGAAGTAATCATGGTTATGATTGCATAGCTAGCATTGTCTTTTCCCTTTGATAGAGGTCCTATAAGGTCAATTACATACTTGGTGAATGGCCAAAGACTTGAAACTATTGTAATCTCTTAGAACGATTACCTCTAGATAGTGGAGAAGTGTTGACACTTATCACATTTTAGCGTGAATTGAAGTTTATATTTCTTCAAAGTAGGCCAATAGTACCCTTGTCTAAGTACTTTGTATGCAAGCATTGGTCCTCCAGTAAGGTTTCCGCACACATATTTATTAATCTCACAGAGTAGACATAGTTAGCCTCTTTTCCTCTGGTGCATCGAAGAAGAAAGGACGAGGAGAAATATCTTTTGTAAAGTACATCATCCTGAAGTACAAAATGTACAGATCATTTTCCTGAATCTGTGGGCCTTGTCTTTATTTTCTAGCAGATGCTAATCTTTAAGAAAGACTATGGTTGGCTGCATCCAGGATGGAGTTCCTTCAAACCACATTAATTCTTCATCCTTTAAGAAGGGGATCTAGCGAGGTTCTCAATTGGGACTACCTTTAGCAATTCAGAGTCCTTATTGCTGGTCAATTTTGATAGAGCGTCGACATTGACATTTTCAATACGTGGGATCATGTCGCTTAAACTTTTCGAAAGATAGGAAAATATTCATAACATGCTAGAGGTATGATGCCATTCTTTTATCCCTTGTAGTGAAGTTACCATTAACTTGGTTCATCACCAAGTGTGAATCACTATTAACAAGCAGCCTTTCTACTTGTATCTCTTTGGATAATTCGAAGCCAATTAAGAGCGCCTCATATCAGTTGCATTGTTGGAGGCTTTGAATTTGAATCTTACTACACAATTAAGCTTGTGGCCTTCTGGGCCAACTAAAACTACTCTAGCTCTAGAGCTTGCCTCTCAGAAGAGATATCAACAAAAAGACTCGAAGTGGGGGGCTCGACGGGTTCCATGGCTATTTTTATTTCATGGGCGTTAGTGAATTCTGCTATAAAGTTGAAAGGACTTGCCCTTTGATAAAGGCCCTTGTTTTGTAAATGATGTCAAATTTACTTAACTTCACAGCTTATTTCATCAACCTTCCTGAAGCATCTGGTTTTTGAAACATCTACTTAAGTGGGAGATTTGTTAACACGTGTGTATTCTGGGCTTGGAAATATGGCTTCAACTTTCTTGGAGCAATGACAAGGGAGTGAGCAAGCTTTTCTATATCTGGGTAACAAGTTTCTACAGATATAATAGTATTTTTTACATAATAGATAGGCAGTTGAAGATTGCCTTCCTCTCTAATAAGGATAGAACTTATAGCCTCTAAAATTACAACTAAGTAGCAACGACTCTTAAACCTTTGATTTTAAGAGGAGTGAGGCCTATCCTAAGTGTTTTTTAGCACTTGGAAAGCCTCTTCACACTCTTCATTCCATTGAAATTTATTTCCCCTTTGAGGACCTTAAACAAGGAAAGGCATTTGTTAGTGGCCTTGGAGAAGAACTAGCTCAGGACTACCACCCGCCTTGTGAGGCTTTGTACTTCCTTTGATTTTTTAGGAGATCTCATCTCAATCAGAGCTTTAATTTTTTCAGGATTAACCTCTATCCTTCTTTGGTTGAACATTTAGCTTAGGAACTTTTCGAAGGTGACACCAAATGCACACTTAAGGGGATTCATTCTCATTTACCTTCTTAATATTTGAAAAGATTCATCTGGGTGTTTCATGTGGTCTATAGTCATGAAACTTTTTACAAGCTTGTCATCCACATAGACCCCCGTCTTTTTGCTAATGAGGCCAGCAAACATTATGTTGGCTAGCCTCTGGTAGGTAGATCCAATGCTGTTCAGGGCAAAGGGCTTCACTTTGTAACAATAAAACATCTATCAGTAATGAAAGAGTTTCTTCGTCTACAGGGTACATTGGAATTTGATTAAAACCTAAATATGTGTCCATGAGCTCAACGACTCATGTCATGCAATGGAATTCACAAGTTGATATATCTTTAGCAGTGAGAAGCTGTCCTTTGGGAAAGCTTGATTGAGGTTAGAAAAATCTATACAAATCCTCTACTTACCATTATGCATCTTTAGAAAGACCAAATTGAAGATCCATTTTGGGTATATGGCCTCCCTAATGAAGTCATTATCTATTAGCTTCTTTACTTCTTTCTTTAAGGCTTCAAACCTCTTAGGGTTGAGGGCTCTCATTTTTCTTCTATGCGGAACAATCTTAGGATTAATCTTCAAATGGTGGCAACTGATCTTTGGATCAATGTCTACCATATATTCATGCCTCCAAGCGAAGACATCTAGGTTCTTGCATATGAAGCTTTTCAGCTTCTCATTAGCTTTTAGAGTTAGATCATTTCCCACTTAAAGTGCCTTAGAGGGGTTTTGAGGGTCTACAGGGAAGTTTTCTAGCTCTTCCACTAGAGCTATCTAGGGATCGAACTCCATGATGTGAAGATCCGACATGCAAGACCCATTTTTCAAGAGTGTCTACGATTTCGATATCTCTCCCTTTATTCAAGGGTTTGCATTTCTTTAGGTGCATCAAGCATTTCGATGTTAATACTAAGATGCTCAACATTTTTCAAGGAGTTTTTTTATATTGATTAATGGAGGGTAGTATCTCCAATATTTTATTAATATGACATCACTTGTGGTGAAGGAATACCGTGATTACATAAAAATAATGAAAGCAATAAATAAGAAAGTACTACTTCCTTTACAATGAAAATAAATAATGAAGAATAAAGCAGTAAACAAGGAAGTACTACTTCATTTACAATAAGAACTCGTGCAAATTAAGACAAAAATAAGAATTGGAAGTAAAAACAAAAATCAAACTCTGGCACTGGGCAATCCATATCTGTCAATTTTTACTAGTACCCTAATATGTCATGGAATACACCACCAAACTAGAATAGGGGGAGATGAGGAAGGGGGTCCATAAAAATACCAAATATGGGTACAAGTGTCAAATCCCCTCGTCAATGTACCACTCGAAACAGTCATCCCATATGAAGAAAAGAGATAATGCAATAACCTTCCAAATGATACGTCTGGCTACTATGCGAATCCCCATATACTTCGCATCATTCATCGCGGTCTATAGATACCAAAATATCAGTAGAGGAATAATAATGTGAATGTGTCCACAACAAACATAATGCCCAGAATACCTCCATCTCTGGAATCTCTGTCTGATTCCATCTCTTGAACTCGTAGGTATCTGAAAAAATCCTCAAAATGTTGTCATGCCTGATTGGAGATGCTAATGCCAGTGAAAATATGATTGATAGTTTCTATCTCGGAACAACACTGACAACGAGAAGCCAACTAGCATCCAATCTTCCCATGAATAACCACATCTACTGGAATGAGGTCCGTTATAGTCTCCAGTAGAAGAATAAGATAGTAACGGGGCAAAATGGAGCTCCATAGTAACTGGTACGAATCCTAATACTGGCATCCCGAACGTACGAGCTGCCATACTAACTTGGTAGCGAAGCTACCATCCGATGTATTTTGCCAAACAATTTAATCCGGAGCATCTGCACATAAAGATATGGCCCATATCTGTTCCGTCATAAGAGAATGGAGAACTAGTAATAAACGTCCAATATCCCACCCAATATCATCAAACAAATCATGTACCCTCGCAGATTTGTACTGTCGATGTGGGAATAGGGTTCCCAACGTGGTCTCACCCATCCAGTAATCATGCCAAAAGAAAATCTGACATGCACCAAGGTGCCATGAAATGTATGGCTCTGTCCCTACTAATAGCCTCTAACAGATGTGATACGATGTTTCGTAGGAAACTTCATACATAGATGAAGAATAAAAGTGATGGCCTATAGTTCTTCTAATGTAGGTCAGCCTAATATTCCATAATAAGTAGACCTATGATCGACAACTAAGAATTTTATAAAATGGTGGACTACTAAATGAGGGGTCTCCATCTCCACTACAAGAGTGATTTTTTCACTTGGAATGAGGTTGTCTCCAATGAATCCATAAGAGGAGAAGTTATAGAGATGAGTTCATGATCCACTAGCATTGTGTCATATGTGGCTCCAAAAAAATGTTAATGGAACTTCAATTGTTAACTAGTATACGCTTCAACCCATTTCGTACAACGACTCTTACTACAAAGACACAATAATGTAAGTAATGTAGATCTATAGCATTTTCCTATGTGAAGGTGATGGGTTGTATATTTCCAGCCCTTTGATGGTGATTGTTCACAATGTAGCTAGTCATAGAGGTCATTGGCTTCCTAGCATAATTTTTTGGAGCATTTCTTCCTCCAACATAGGCACATTCACTGATTGTGTTCATCTCCCTTATAGGTACATTATCCACATCAACTGTGAGTCTCTTATTTGTCTTTGCCCACTCCTGGCCTCTCACTTTCTTCATCCCTTCTCTCGAGAGAAGAATTTTCTCTATGGTATCACCTCACCTCATCTCCCTTACACTATTGCTCATACCTAGGAGGAGACGAATTTATTTGCATGTGGCGATCATCCCTTCTAACTATACGAAAATCAATTCATCACATATGTTGTAGCATGGACATAAATTCATTAGTGTTGTGATTGTAAGTTCGGTGGTAAGCGCAATAGGGCCTATTTCTAAGCTCATTGTTTGGGCCTCTGCCTCTTCTTGACTGGGTTGATTGCCATGGGACACAAGGGTCCAAACTCTTCACAAGCCAATAAAGGTACGACATTTAAATTAGCAATAGCTAATACTTGACCTAAAGTAGGGGCAATAGTATTTTCTGCTCAGTTTACCAAATGGGAGATGATGCCTCGTTTTTGCCTTTGGGAGATTGGGAGCCCCGTAGACATTCTATTGCGATGATCAATCAATTCTTCATTGACAATTTTGTTTCTCATCATTTATACAAAAACATCATAAGTAGTGGGGTTCTTATTTCGTACATCCCTCCAAAAGAGGATATTCATGTTGAGGCCTCCTCTCAAGGCGAAACAATGCCTCTCTTTATCAGTGACCTATTCACATTAGGTCATTTAATCAGTGAAACATGCTAAATAGCTCTTCAAAGTTTCTTCTCCCTATTGTCTTATATCTTGAAGGCGTTGAACGATGGCTCCTCCATCTTTGCTAGATAGGTACTACTTCAAGAAGGCCTTTTGAGATCAGGTCAACTTCTGATACTCATTGTCAGTATCCGACTATACTATATTTTAACTACTCCAGTAACTATAAGGTGGAAGGCCTTATAATTTAATGCAGATGAGATACCGCTTATACTCATATAAGTATTGTAATTGTTGAGGTACTTTGCAGGATCACCTTCCGTTCATACTTGGAATCTTTGGTGGCACAAAATGGTTGGGGACATGAGCATTCCTCTACTCTTGTGAGAAAAAGACTATTGGCATCATCATCTAGTTTAAAGGACCTACATGGTCCATCTGAATCCTCTTCTTGAGCTTGATACTAAGGCATGCCTGGTTTTTCAAATTCACCATGTTCCTTCTCTTATGCCTATTTCTAAGCCTGGAGACTTGTGGTCCTTGATCTTGCATATGCTCGTAAGGCCTTGCTACATGAGGTAGATATTGGGCCTGTTTCGATGCCTCGATGGGCCAATACTATGAAATATACTGGTGGACAATTGAGGTCTTTATACTTGTTCATATTCTTGAGGAAAGTTATCTTCCCTTTGGGACAGTTCATTTGTAAGTCAATTGGATGCATAATTCGTGGATACATCCACTTCTATCTCTCTTTCAACAGAGCTAGCTTCCCTCTTTTACCTATGAGAATGGTCTCTTTACTACATACTTCCTCATCTTATTATTGGAAGGTTTCTTGCTAAGGCATATTTTTCGATAGCCTCATTTCCCTTACATCTGCATTAGGAGTTGTTGTACGACAGCATTTTGATGTGCTATGTTTTTAATATTTGCAGTTATCTTCTCCATTTCCTTTGCAAGGTGTCCAGTCATCCTACCACCTTAACTGTGTTGGAAGTAGGGTTGATGATGGTTGACATTAGTACGAATGAGATCTTCTCAGTGACCTCTATTGCTCTCCTTGAGCAAGAATCATTCTTATTAGAACTCATGATGGACAAAACCTCTTTTCTTCAAAGAAAGGATTTTTGGATTGAGTTCTAAACCTCAAAGTGCCCCCTTTTGTAAAGGAATTATCACCCAAGATGCTGTACAATACTTCCAAGCATTCTTTCTATAAAACTTCAACTTGTTCTTTTTTTCTAGAACGAAATATTTTTTAAGAGGAAGTTGTAATACTTTTTCGGTAGGCTTTTTTCATGGGAATGCTCGTGTTATAGTGTGGCTTCCCAAATACGGGGTCAATATGTTGACTTTAAAATTTGTACCTCTAATATGTCCAACAGATCCTAAGACCTCTCGTATCCACATAAGCATGTTCCTCTACATTAGGACAAATCGTTAGCCACATGTGGCCTTCTTCGATAGTGGTAGAAGTGGCCTTGTGTATTCTGACAGTCAAGTCAATTAGCAGTACGAGTATTTGAGTGTGATAAGTGCTTTAGATGAGAGCCTCTAACGTAAACAAGGGATTCGACTTTGGGAGAGTATATTAGAAATGTAGAGAGAGCAAAATGATATCTTAAAAGTCTAGACTTACACTACTAATGGAATGACGCAAAGTGTGAGCTTTTATTGTAGAAGATGATGAATAAGAACCGTTAGATGCGAAGGCAAATGGCCTCATCCACACAGTTAAGGAATCCTATTAAGGGTGTCCTCAATGAAGTGCATTTAATGTTATAATCATTTTTGCCATCCTAAACTTGATGCATAGGACTTAGAGTTTGCTTGTTAACTTGGTAGGGCAACTATAATAGTGAGTGTCACATCAATCATTCGTTAAAGACTCTATACAAAAGATCATCTACAGAGGCCCTACCTGCCTCACCATGAGGGTTTGGCATCTCCAACAAATGAATTTAACCATTTCATAGGAGTTTGGCCTCCTCATGGGGGTTCGACCAAAGCTGCTACTTAGGCAAAATGATGTAGAGTGCGGGCCTAGGTCCGTTTACCATGTAGCTACCATGTGACGTACTTGGAGTCTCGCTGGAAGAGGCGTAATAATAATCCTCCAAATCCATGTATGGATATTCATATATTGCGTGGAAACGAACTCAAAATTAATTCGCTAATTTAAGGAAAAAAAAATATGAACTAAATTGAAATGATTATCAACTCTCTTCGTATAGAAGTAATATAACCAAGAGTAGTTAACTAATATTTGCAAATGCATGTGAAAAAAAATGCGAGCAAATAAATCTCTACGTAACAAACCCTATCCTTACCTACTACCACGCTAACCATACTCCTCCAACTGTCACCGCCGATGCTACCACCAAACTCACCAGATATCACACGGTTATCTTTTCCAGCTAAAACGTCCTGGTCCAAATCCTTCGCCTTGATCCGCACCTATCAGGACTAACCTTCTTCATTTTTCTCTTAAAGATGTAACTAAAGATGTAGATACCCTCTCCAATCCAACACCCTATTTACTAGTTGGAAAATTTTCTCACAAGAAGCAAAAGATGAAATTTGTAACAGAGAGCATTTTTAACACTTAACTTGAAGGAAAATGGAAAGCATGCCTGTTACATTTCAAGGATGTCCTGATTAAGCTTAATCTGAAGCAAGACTACACAAGGATGTTCATAAAGCCCCAATGGGTCATTATTGGTTGTCTGACGCGTACAAATTTAGTGGCAGACTCATACATTTTAAATTGGGGATACGATCAAACTTGCAAAAAAGTTGTTAAAAAATTTAAAGCCACCACTTCAGCGACAATGTGGGGTGGAGTTTTGCGCACTGGGCTAGCAGGTAGTTTACATTAGCTGTACCAAGTTCAAGCAATCTCTTACCACTTCTCGGCTGCAATTCTCAACTACATAGTGCAATGCCAATGCATCGTCAAGATTAAGGCCTTGTCCCATTACCATAAGCTTAACAAGCTCCACATTAGAAGAGTCGAGGGCTCGTCTCATTCGGAGTATTTTCTGGTCTTCAAGATCAACGACAACGCCTCTAATATCATGGTGGTGTGGCATTAAGGATCGACGGGCAAGGGACGACTTGAGGCGGAGCTCTTCAATCTTGACCACAACATCAATATGGAGGTGCTTGGCTAAAACTTCTGGTGGGAGGCCAGATTTCGCCATCAAATGGGAACAAGTAGTCCATAACTGGTGCATATCTTGTTTTCTTGAAGCTATCAAAACTTTCATTACATCCTCAATTGAGGCATTCTCCACCATATTTGCCAGTTGCTTTTTCATTCCCAGCATATAAACAAATTAAAATAAAATTCTCAACAAATGTCTTCCATCATAGCAAATTGCAAAGTGGTTTTAATTAATGTCATTTTTTGATTTAGAAGAAAAACATTTCAAGTTGGTAGGTCACGCAACCCACCAGACCCCCTGGGTCCGCCAGTACGTACAATAAAATGGTCATATGACTTCAACATAGTGAAAAAAATCTTCAATTGTATTGGCTTGGATTTCAATGCCATTATTACTTTATGTAATATGTTCTATTAAGCTCATGTTTGATAACTATTATTTGAAAATATTTTTTTTAAATATTCATTTTCAATCAAACATTCACATAATAAAATATTTTGCACGTAGACTCAATATTTTTTTCCCATTTTTTAATCACATATTCTCCTGAAAATCACTATTCATGTTATTTTGTAACCCAAATTTCGTTGGATGTTCATGAATTAGTTGAAAGAAGTGTTAAAGATGTATGAGAAGTTTTGGGATAGTAATTGAGTAATTGAGCGCTTATGCGCCAAAATTGGGAGCCTAAGATGCCTTTAAGATGGTTGAAATCAATTTGAACCCGAAACGAGATGCCTGAGCGCCATACATGCAGCGGCGGAGTGCTGCCACTACCGCTCGTTTACTATCCACTTACCGCTCGGGCACCGCGCGCTTGGTGCAAGACTGTCACTCGAGCGACCTACATATCCAAGGAAATTTTCTTTCTTTCTTTTGACGTGGTTTTTTTATTTTATCATATTTCCATTTAAAATATATTTTATTGGATCCTATATATACTCCATGAAGTGTATGACTTTCATATGACTTCGTATGAATTTTAGAGTTAGACAATATTGTAAACACAATTCATTGTATTTTTCTCCATATTAATAAATTCTCCATTCATCGGTCAATTGTTCTTCTATTCTTCTAGTGTTGTGATTACTATTTCATATCGTGTCATATAATTTTGTCCCTAATTTATTGGATCGCAGCACTAGATTCTCGTTATGACAGGTAAAGATGGAGGTATTGTGTTTGCTCAAATAGATTTGGACGACGCTTTGTTGGGATTTGACAAGATACTTTCAAATTGGTCAATGGAGGAGAAATAACATAAGGATTGAAATGTCCTATCACATATTCATTTTCATCTTTCGAAACATATTCTTTAGAACGTTTTGAAAGAGGAGATCGCAACCGCGTTATGATTAAAGTTGGAGTAATTGTGTATGATTAAGAGTCCAAATAGTAAATTGTATTTGAAACAACGTTTGTGTTCTCACCGTATAACAGAAGGTACACCTCTAGAAAATCACATTGCTATTTTTAAAGAAATTGTCTCTGATTTAATAACTTTAGAGGTTAAGTATAATGAAAATGATTTGGGTTTGATTTTATTGTATTCATTACCTGCTTCATACATATCGTTTACATACATGATATTATATAGTCGTGATATTCTCACAGTTGAAAAAGTATATGATGCTTTGTTTTCAAATGAGAAGATGAAGTATCTTGTTGGACTTAAGGCTCAAGGAGAATACCTTTTTGTTCATGGTAATTAAGTAATAAAAGTTGTAACTATTGCAAGAAGAAGGGGCACATAAAGAATGAATGCTATAAGTTATAGAATAGAGAAAAAATGGCTGCAAATCAAAAGGGAAAGGAACCAAAAACTTTAGATGAAGCCAACATTACAGAAAATTGCTATAATGCTGGAGAACTTTTGATTATTTTTTACGCGCGAATTCAAACCTGACGAGTATTGAATCCTTGATACAGCTTGCACTTTCACATGTGTCCCAATCGAGATTTATTTTTAACATATGAAATAGTTTCGAAAGGTGTTGTAGTAATGTGTAATAATGAACCGTGTAGGATAGTTGCTATTGAAAGGTTAAATTGTTTGATAAGATAGTCACACCACTTGATGAGGTAGGATACGTTCTAAATTTGAAGAGAAATTTCTCGTTGAGTACTCTTGATTCAAAAAAGAAGAGAGCTCCAATCTCACAGCTAAGGAAAAAGCTCCGGACATAATTGAAAAACTTGTAACCAAACGGGGAAAAAAGGAAATGCGGACATCGCTTCAAGGACGAATTATGCTAAGTGTACATTCCTAGATTTACATCTTTTTGACATTATATGGAACTTTAAAAAGTGTTGGGCGAAAAAGCGTGTTTTTTTAAATTATCCAATCATATGTCGACAAGTGGCACAATATAAAATAAGATGTACATATAGCATGATTGCAAATATATATAGTCGCAAATGTAAATGGCCAGTCAATTTTCTGTGGATGAAGGACTTAACCAGTACTGCATAAGAAATTTCCCTATACTTCTTCAAATTACCCACTTAAAAATTTGAATTTGTTCAGTTAATAAAAATATTTTCTCAACATAATTTTCCAACAATTGTATAGAATTGTTGAAGTGGAGTGAGCTATGTTACACAGCACAAGAAGGCGGCCCTCGCTTTCGTGGGCTACAGAACATGGTAACTGCATTTAGCTACAACTTTTGAGGAGATTTCGACACAATAATTCTTTATGGACAGAATTTTTAAAGAATAATACTGCCATGATTATTATCCTTCTCTAGTGCCGAAGAAATGGTTCACATTTGGAAATGTCTAAGAAAAGCTAATCGCATTTTGCAACTTTATATTTCTTGAAAATTAGAGAAAGGGAAATTTTTGTTTTGGTATGACTGTTGGAGTGGGGAGCGGCCGCTGGCATGGGAACGCCCATTCTCTTACCATTCATTTGTCCAAGTAGATAAATTCTTTGATGACAAATACAATTCTGAAAAATTAACTTTGTTCCTACCTGAAGCTAGTGAGAAACAGATCATGGATGTCCAAGATATCATTAGATACATGAGCTCAATGAATGGAAAATATTCCACGAAATGGTCTGGAAATAAGGTGCCCAGCTACTCATTTTTCAAGGTTCTATGACATCCAAGCAACATGATCAAAGTTATCTTTTGTAGCATCCAGGTTATTAAAGAATTGGATCTCAGTAGATGAAATTCTTTAACATTGAATTAAGTTCCAGATTGCATCAGAATGTCCTTTTTGCGACAATCAAGAAACTCTTGTTCATGTATTCATGGAAAGCCAAATAGCATGAAGGTTGTAGAATCATTATTCAGCTATTCTGGGTCTTGATTCTCAACCGACATCTGTACATGATATATTTTCAACATGTACGCAAGAAAGCAATAATTATGTAGGAGCCATCATGCCTTTGCTTATAATCTGGAGTCTTTGGATAAGCTATGAGATCTCTAGAGAGTCGATAACTATTTAAATAAATTGTGAAAAACAAGGCATGCATAGAGAAGGTGTAATAGAATTGCAAATTATTGGGAGATATCTTTAAATGTAAAACCTAACTTTTATCCTGCTATAGTGTTGTGTTATGGAGGGCCAGTATATATTTAACACAACTAGGGCCAATCATGAATCTATCGAATGGAAGCAAAAACTAAAGCCTTGCACCGAGGGCTTAAGATGTGGGTGAAAAGGCATTTTGACAAACGTCTGCGTTGAACTGGACCTTAATAAATCTCATTCGATCTAATCATATTGGCCTGTGGTCCATACGAAATTCCATCAGGAACATGTTATCACAAAATGGAATATAAAGTATCTCATGTGTACTATAGAGATTAGCGTAGAGTCAACACCCGATGAGGTGGCGCGGCTACCCATGCTAAGTCCGACAAAATTTGTAGGTCGGATTTGGATGCAGCTCACTCACCTCGTCATTGTTGCAGTTACCGAGAGCTTAAAGAGCAAGGATGGCGAAAGATGAGTGTTGGAGTTTGACCAATTTTTTATTTTTTTTTTTAAATTGTGGGCCTTTTGTTTTGGTTTTTTGAAAAATAAATTCAAAAAATTAAGCCCATTATCCATAGGTGATAGGATGCTTTGTATTGTGATTAGGGAACATTTCATGAATAAGCCTATAAGGTGATTACCAAATACAATTTCAAAATTAAGAGGTTTATTATTTCAAAATTTATGTCTTTATTAAATTGAATTAATAAAATATAATAAGGTCATAGTATCTTAGAATTTATGGTTACAGTTACGTATTAGTCATAATTATAGACACCACAATTACAAATTTTATAGATCATAACTTATTTCTTGATCATAACCTATCAAATTAATGGACCATTATTATTTCTCAATCACAAATCATAAATTTTATAAGGTCACAATTTCTTTATTGGTCACAAATTATCAAATTCGTAGGCCACGTATAATTTTTCAATCATAAATCACAATTTTTATAGGTCACAATTTATTTATGGGTCATAGATTATCAAATTAATAGGTCGCGTGTTATTTTTCGATCAAAAATCAAAAATTTCATAAGTTACAATTTATTTCACGATCACAAATTATCATATTAATTGGTCAAGTTTATTTTTCGACCACAAATTATTAAATTAATTTATCACAATTTAACAAATTGTGAGCCACAATTAAACATTTAATTGGAATTTCACATTTTTTAGATTACATATTATTTATTGATCGCAAATTATATATTTCACCGATCACATATTATTCATTGGTCACGATCAACCAAAAATTGGTCACAAACACTCCAGCCCATCACAACCACAATTACCTCACACCATCGGCACCACCACCACCACCACTTCACCATCATCGCCACAGCTAGTACCAACACCACCAACTGCAAACACCATTCCAAAATCACTGCACAACCACAGCAAAAACAGATAAAAAAAAAATAGAAGGCATTAATCTTCAAAAACTGAATCTCTCCATTAACAACCTCACATTCAAAATGTAATTTTTCACACAAGCGGCTGTTGATGATGGCTGCCACTACACTGTTCAGAGGTCTTGGTGGTGGAGGCATAGGAGAAGCGGTTGTTGATGTGGCCACCACCTCATCCCAATCCGCAACTCGAAGTTAGGTTTGGAGATTGAAGTGGCATAAAACTTTAAAAAAATGCTAAGTGAATTGGAATTGGGTTATGAGACTATTCATGCATGCAAGCATGATTTTGTATTATTTTAGAAAGAGCAAGAATTTGCCACTAGGTGCCCAGAATGTGATGAACCACGATACAAACCCAATTTTGGCAAGGGAAAGAAGGTGCCTAAAAAAGTACTGCGATATTTTCCGTTAAAAAAAGATTACAAAGATTATTCATATTCAGACATTCTGCTAAAGATATGATATGGCACGCAGAAGAACGAGTTGAAGTAGAAGGTGTTCTAAGACATCCAACTGATGGTGAGGCATGGAAAGAATTTGATAAGTTATACCCAGAATTTATGCAAGATCCTCGCAATGTTAGGTTGGGTTTTGCAACAGATGGTTTCAATCCATTTGGAAACATGCATAATTCCTACAGCATGTGGCATGTTGTTCTTGTGCAATACAATATGCCACCATGGAAGTGGACGAAAGAACCGTTTATTATGATGTCATTGCTAATTCCAGGGCCACATTCACTAGGAAGACATATAGATGTTTATTTGAGACCACTAGTAGAT
>CADEPD010001846.1:0-10604 GCA_902829195.1 Fraxinus dipetala | reverse complement strand
ATTATCAAAATAAGTAATATGCTAATTATTTAATTTTATTAGTTAAAAATATATTTGTTAGAATTTTGTTATGAGTATCCAAAAATATATTGTGACCCACAACATTATGTGTGTTATGAATTTAACCTTTTAAACTAAATCTCGTGTGGTATAAAACATCTTTTATAGTATAAGTTCATTGAAATAAAAAAAGTAAATTTCAGTCCATCCTAACATATATTTTTTTGCTCCGCCCCTATGTACTCAGAACAAGTGTTCTTACCAGAGCAAAAGAAGAAAAAGAAAAATAGTTTAAAACCTGTAAACAAGAAATGAATATAAGGAGAAACAGGGAAATCCTCGCATCGCATGCATCACTGGACTTTCCTCCACATGAATATCCTTCTAGAGGGTAAGCAACGACTGCAATTTCCTCGCACAAAGTATCCTTGGATTTTTCCTGGGTAACCAAAGCCTCCAAACCAGTTTATAAGATCAAAAGATGGTAGAAGAAAATTAACTAACTAGACTGTTCCCTCAGCCATCTTAACGTCTGCATGTACAGGGTGAACGTCATTCTCCTTTCTATTGCTCTTCTCACCAACTTCTAACTTCCTTCCTATCGGGACACCATTTCACAATGTTCCCTCCTTGCCACAGCTCTAGCAAACCTTCTTGTTTTCTTTTCTTCTAGGTGCAAATCTATTATCAAACTTCACTCTACCGAGTGAACCTTCTTGGAGGTGTTTTTGTCTTTGCAGCGGACACGAGACTCATCTTCAATCTTTAAAATATGCATCAACATATAAGAGGTAAAACTCCTCGTGCATCAAAACCTCATGGTATTCCATCCACGACCAAGGGAGCTTGGAAATTATGACATTGACATGAAAGTATTCATCTATCCAGGTTCCAGAAGCCATAATAGAATTTGCAATGTACTGAAGTTCTTGAACTTCAGAATTGATAGCCCATCAACCATCTGAAATGGATATATTTGTTGATTTGAGGCCTTGTTGTTCCAAAATCCTCATCATAAGCTAATTGACTTACCAAAGGGTTCTAAACCCATTGGTTGCAAATGGGTGTTTAGAATGAAATATAATTCTGATGGAACACTCAATTTCTATAAATCTAGATTAGTAGCTAAAGTGTATCGTCAAAATGAAGGAATATATTACTTTGACACATATGCACCTGTGGCAAGAATAACTTTAATAAGGATATTGTTTGCACTTACATCTATATATGATTAACATGTTCATCAAATGAATATCAAAATGACATTCTTAAATGGAGATCTCGAAAATGAGATCTATATAAAACAACCAGAAGGGTTTGTTCTATCGAAAAATGAACATAAGGTGTGCAAATTAATCAAATCCTTATATGGATTAAGACAAGCCCTTAAAAAGTTACACGAGAAATTAGACTTTAAAATAATTTCAAATGGTTTTAATCGTAACTACGTAGACAAATGTCTTTATACTAAAGTAAATGATATTGTAATTATATTAATATGTCTATATGTTGATTATCTATTGATCATTAACAACAATATAGATAGAATCAAATAAACGGAGAGGTTTTCATCTTCCAAGTTCAAAATGAAAGATCTTGGACAAGTAGATACCATTCTTAATATCAAAGTTAAAAGGGAGAGTGCGGGTTTTATATTGAGCCAATTACATTATGTTGAAAATGTGATAAATAAATTTAAACACATGAATATTAAAGAGGCTAATACCCCATTAGATCCAATTATCAAATTGATAAAGAACGATGGTAGAGCAATATTTCAAATAGAATATGCAAGTGCAATTGAAAGTCTTATGTACGCAACACAATGTACAAGACTTGATATAGCATTTTCCATGAGTAAACTAAGTAGGTTTACTAGCAATCCAGGTTCCGAACATTGGAAGGCCATTGGTAGGGTTTTTGGTTATTTAAAGAAAACCAAAAACCTTGGCCTACAATATACAAGATTCCCTAAAATTTTGAAAGGATATACTGATGCAAATTGGATATCAAGTACAGGAGAAAATAAGTCCACTTTAGGTTGGGTATTTACTCTTGGAGGAGGTGTAGTTTCTTGGAAGTCTAAGAAACAAACTTGCATTGCTCACTTATCAATGGAGTCGGAGTATGTAGCATTGGCCAAAACTAGAAAAGAAGTTGAGTGGCTAAGAGATTTATTATATGAAATACCTTTAGATATAAATGATATTTCTTCCATACCTATCTTTTGTAATAGTCAAGCTACTCTTAGTTGAGCTTATAACGAAGTATATAGTTGAAAGTCTAAACATATGAGTCTAAGACATGAGTACGTAAGGAAGTTAATAAAGTATGGAATAATTTCTCTTACATTTATTAAGTATAGTGAGAACTTAGCGGATCCGTTTACTAAACCCCTCACGAGCAAGTTAGCAAGATTAACATCAAGTAGGATGAGATTGAAACTCTTTAATTAAATCCACCAATGATAGCAACCTTACCAAAAATATACTAAACAAGTATATTTAGGTTCAATGGGTAATAAAAAGTCATTCGATAAGTGGATAGATTTCAACACTATTAAATTTATTAAACCTTATCTTCAGTAATTAGTGTTGGTTGTTACTGTTGGAGGGATGAGTTATAATTAAAACTCTTAATGAAATTCAGTACGAAGTACAAGTATTTCTAAAAGTAATAAAGATACTGGAAAAACTTCACATATGTGAACTTCGAGGTGGTGCTGCCTCATTAGAGAGTTGAAGTGTTCTCTCTTTAGAAGTTCAAAGAAATAGGATAAGTGCAAGGTCATATTAGCACTAAGCAAATTAGAGGAACTTGTGAAAATTTAACACTTGTGTGTGTGTGGGGTTTCATCGGTATTGTCACAAGAAATAACTAGTTTAAAGCATTCTAGTTACCTAGAATTTCGATAATAATTTATGAGATTTACACTACGGTTAGATTCAAATCGAAAGATATCTAATTCTTATACTTGAGTGTTGATATTTGATTATGTAATTAAAGTTGACTTCAAACAAGTGGGGGATTGTTGGAATCTTGTTGTTCAAAATCGTGGTTGGATGAATTAAAAGGATCGTGGATGAATGAATTGAAGGAAAAAAAATCTATTTGGCGCCAAAAAAGTAGCCTATGCGACCGCATAGGCCATATAGACATGTGGTTGTATAGACGCCTACATGGGTTTTTGGGGTGCCAGGTGCTATAACTCTGTGACCGCATAGTTATAGCCTATGTGGTCACATAGTTCAAGTTTTTGACCGTTGGCTTGATTTTTTCAAATTTCTTGGTGGTTGATTAGTGAATTAATGCATCTATTCACTTGAGTTTGAAACATTTTCGTATGGGATGTTTGGAAACATAAATACATGATAGTTTTCATTCCAAATAATATAATAATTCATTCCATTATTCATCCGAAACCTTGAAGAAATTTTGTCACTTTACATAATCAAATTTCCATTTTCACTTGTTCACCTTGAAGAAACACTTTGCTTTTGGTATTCTTCAATTAGGTTTGATTAATCTTACAAACTATTTGCCATTTTCAACCCTTAAGAACATCGAAGATGAGGCATATATCGTTTGAGGACAACGATACAATTTTCGTGTTCAAGTCTTCATCCTTCTACATATTCATCTTCTTCGCTATATCTTATTATCTTATTCTTTTTTATAACACTTATCGGCTTCTGTTTGTTTTCTCTTGATGGGAGGGCGGACAGCACTGGCTAAATTAGAAATCTTAGTAGCACGGATACTTGTAAATTCATTACAAACCTATATCCGATACATGTCCAAACTTGGATACTCTCGATACTCTCCAATATATACCGAATATATGTTTTTAAATTTTTCGATACGTGTCAGATATGTATTTTTATTATATTATATTCATTTTTCATTATTTTCGATACATATTCGACACGTTAAGACACGTAAAGAAAAGTATTATTGGATTTTGATACCCAATAAATTTCGGACAATGATGTTAAATAGTTTGGATTATATTTCATAAACCTTGGCCGATGAGTGAAATAACTATCAACACAATCAATTTACAGGCTCAACCTGAAAATAACTTGGGCCATTGGAAGCAACTTAACTAGTTAATGTTGCTCATGGCCACTATAACTCTTGTATGGTCCTTTTAATATGCTGGCCCAATTATCTTAGTTTTGACTCATTTGTTGGATGATATTGACCTAAGTATGATAAGATCTTTTCGTGGGGTCATTTATGCATTTGTTGCATATATGTTGACCATGTACTTGATTAACTTGGTGTTAATCTTTTGTTCTTTGTGAACGTGTCTTTTCGAAAAGATCTGTGTTATCCTATATGTTATTTCCATCGCATATTTATTTGCTCTGATTGATTACTATGATTATCTACTTCTACTTTGGTATTTGTTAAAGTAGGTGTGGTATATGTTTCGAGTCCAAAACACGAGGTAAGGTCTGTGATTCCAATTTTATTAGTTTCCTTGATTATGCAAGTGTTAACTTTGTGCTTTTTTATTGTGAATGTTGAAGAGATAAACTGTAGCTTCTTCTTTCTCCTCCTTCATGCCATGTCTTCTCTCTGCCTTTGTGGTCCCTTTTTTTGCAAACACCACCATCTTGTGTTCCATGTGTTATATTAGAAGTAGTAACAAATAAGTTATAGTAGTAGTTGTGAGTTGGAGTAAATGTTTGATTGTGTTTGATATTGGTAAGTTGAACTGAGCCTCGATTCACCAAATCGATGGTCGATTTCTCTACAAGTATTATTAGTAAGTTTGATTCTACCACATTGGTATAATATGGATTCACAGACATGGTGGCTACTTCATGGTTCACATGCATCTTTACTTCAAAGAATTATTTTGAAACTTCTTAGGCCACATTCTTCTCTATCGTGTGCCGAAAGAGAATTGGAGTACATACTCTTTTGTGCACTCTATGAAGGAATAAAATAAATCTACAACAAATTAAAGAATTGATTTTTATTCATAGCAATATGCATCTTTTATTAAGAATTATATCTTTATTCAAAAGGAGAATCCCAAATATGGGACATTGTACGAGATTCATTTGATGCTCTTAAAGGCAAGGTCGTACCTATGTTAGGTTTTAATGTTGTAATTGACAATTCTGTAAACAAAAAGGTTTTAATTGTAATTTGTATAAAATTTCAAGTAGTAATGTGCAGATAGATAAAGTTAAGGTTTTGAGGTCTAGGGTTCGAGAATGGCAAAAGAAGGAAAATACTGCACGAATGTTCGCTAGACTGTCACTATGGATTGGCTCGAGCGTCAAAAATAGAACCTCCATCCCTCGATTGTCGCCATGCCTTCGCTTAAGCGACAGCCTGTCACTCGACTGTCATTGAGCCCTCGCTCAAGCGACAATGTTGTTCGGAAAATTTTTATTTCGCGATTTAAAGATTTTTTCCCCGGTCCATTCTTTTCTTAACCTACCTATATGTAATAAAACATATCTAAACGTATTTTGTCAAGGTTGAACATTGAGAGAGCTTCATCTGTGAGAGAATTCATATATTTTTTCTTCCAACCTTCGTCCTATGAGATTGTTTTGGTGAGAAAAATATCGTCCACATAATCCAAATGCCAAACATGTCTTTCTTCCACATATGTCAGAGTTCTGAAGATCGAGGAGAGTTGACTGGAGTTCCAGTCTGTAAAGAACAAGATGTTCTTCATTGATCTATGGGAGATATACGATTTCGCAAGGCTAGGAGTGCAGCAAGGTAGCAGATTCCTGGAGAGCTTTGAAGATTGTAACTAAGAATTGGTACGTTGGAGCACAGTTTCCAGGAGAATTGTAAGAACTTCAGTCCGTAGATCAGATAGAACGTGTCGTCGTCTAGTCTAGTAGACTGCAAGTGTTTGAATCATTTATAATGGATTGACTAGCAGAGTGACCAGAGTTTTTCCCAAGTTTCTCCGTGATCATAACGTGAGTTGATTTACTGCTTTATTCATTGTTTATATAATTTACTGTATTCAAACATATGATTAATCTGATGGGATTGTTTAACCATCTAAAGATAACAATTGGTGACTTGTTGCTAATTTGTTATATTATTTAATTCCGCATAATATACCTATTCACCCCCTTCTAGGTATTGTTAGGGTCAAACTACGTAAATTTCAATTGGTATCAGAGACTTAAAATCGATTCCTGACCCTTATGTTATAATTCTAGATGAGTCAGTCTCTGTCTGTACCTTCATTCTTTGACGGAAGTAATTATGCCTACTGGAAAATTCGAATGAGAACTTTTCTTACGATTTTGGATGAACGTATTTGGATTTGCGTTCAAGATGAGTGGGCTCCACCGACAACAACTGCTGCTGGGGTAGTTACACCCACTGATATCTCACTGTGGACTAAAACTAACTCACTGTGGACTAAAACTAACTTAGATGAGTGTAATTGAAACAGCAAGGGCCTTCATGCCATGTTCATGGTTGTGTCTGCAGAAGAATTTAGGAGAGTCTTGATGTGTGAAACTGTCAAAGAAGTTTAGGATATCTTAGAAACCATACACGAGGGAACTAAAATGGTTAAAAATTCTAAATTACAAATATTGACCTCTAGGTTTAAAGAGATTAGAATAAAGGACGATGAATCGTTCGATGAATTCTATGCAAAGCTAAATGACATAGTTAACTCTAGCTTTAACTTAGGTAAAAAGATTTTCGAGTCCAAGATTGTTAGAAAAGTCCCTAGATCCTTGCCCAGAGAGGTTTAGACCTGAGGTAACTGCGATAGAAGACTTAGACGCTGTTAAGATTGAAGAACTCGTAGGATCACTTCAAAACCTATGAACTCATTGTTTCTCAACCTAAAAGGGTTAAATCCATCGTCATGAACACCATTAGAGAAGAGGAAAGCGAGTCCATGGATACTGAGACTCTAAGGGACGACGAAATAGCCTATTTCGTTAAAAATTTCAAAAGGTGATGGGGAATAGGAGAAAGTCTCAGGTGGGAGAAAGTGATGTCCCCAATAAACTCTCGAGAGGTAGATGTGAGAAAAACATCTCGGGAATCCCATTAAGAAATCTCAATTTTTTCAATGCCACAAGTGTAAGGGATATGGTTATATTAGGAGTGAATGTCCTAATCTGAAGAGGAGTTTGGGTAAAGAACGACGTAAGGCTTTAGCCGTGACCTAGAGTGATGATGAATCAGATTCCAATTTTCAGAATGAGACATCTGGTGATAAAGATGAATGAAATTTCATGACCTTCACCTCGATTGCTACAATAGAATCTGATCGTGAGATTGAGAAAATTGAAAGGGGGGATGAGAGTGAACAATCCGAAAAAGAGTCTAAGAATGAACCAAATATTCACGAATCTTATAGTGAACTGTTTGAGGAGAGTCTCAAAATTAAGAAGGTCAATAAAGCCGTCTTAAAAAAGGTTAATGAGCTTGAACGAGAAAAAGAAAATCTATTAGGTGGCCTTCAGGACTCGAACAAAAATTTTAGTCAGTTGAAGCTGGTTAATGAAAACTTGGAATCTAAAGTTAAATCATTAAGGAGTAATCTTGATAAATCGAACGCTCAACTACAATCATTTATGAGTGGCTCGTAGAAACTGGATAATCTGCTGGGGATGAACAAGCTTGCGAGTAATAGGCATGGTCTGGGTTACGTTCATAATGGTGATGCTACTGCTAGTACATCCAGGACCACGTTCGTTCTGGCCACTAACAAAGCTTGGGAGATTGCTTATTCGAAACCCAAAGCAGAGCATGCCATAGGATCAAGGCCTACCCGACAGGGTAGGGTCAATCGTCCTACATATCGGCAACAACCACCGAGTAGGTTTGAACTTAGGTTCATTCCCACTTACCACCACTGTGGCGCTTTGGGACACACAAGACCTAGGTTTCATAAACTCGCGACTAGAAGTAAAAGTCAAGATGTCTCGAGCATGATTAACTTTCTTGCCAATCAAGTTATCCATTTAACTGAGATGATGACTCGGTTAACTAAAATCACCTCTACTTTTAAGAAGTTTTGGGTAAAGAAGAGGGACTTCTCTAGGTCTGAAGATCAACTGAATTGCTATGTTGCTCATGTTACACTTAAAGCTCAAAATAATTCTATGCGAAATATCTTGATAGTGCGTGTTCAAGACACATGTGTGGTAACAAAGCTTTGTTCCCGTCTCTCGATGATTGGAACGGCGGTGTGGTTATCTTTGGGGACGGAGCTACCGCACTGATTCTTGGAAAATGTGTCGTTAATATTTCTGGACCCCCTGCTATCTTAGATGTGCTATATGTGAAAGGGTTAAAGTTCAACCTGTTAAGCATTAGTCAAATTTACGATGCTGATTTCGAAGTTAGTTTTGTCCAGAAAAGGTGTACTATGTATGATTCTACTAGTAACATCGTCCTCGAAGGTGTAAGAACATTAGATAATTTTTTTGGAGTTCTTCCTAATTCCAACTACGTGCGCATCAGTGCCAAGGTTAATGCCACTGAACTGCGACATCAACGGCTTGGTCATATGAACCATAAAAGCTTGTCCAAACTGGCCAAGAAAGATACCTAAACTTGGAAATATTGATACCACTGTATGTGGTCCGTGTCAACAAGGTAAAAAGGTTAGAGTTCTTCATAAACAAACCTCAAAGATCTTGACTAACAAGCCACTTGAATTACTCCATATGGACCTAATGAGGCCATCTAGGACCGAAAGTCTTGGTGGTAATATATCTTGGTTGTGGTTGACGATTTTTCTCGACATACATGGATTGAGTTGTTGATAGATAAAACTGAGGTGTTTGGACTTATCATCTCATTGTGCAAGAGGCTTAGGAATGAAATTTCTTTTACCCTATCACGAACTCGTAGTGATCATGGAAAGGAGCTTGAAAACTCTAATCTTGAGAATTTTTGGTTGGAGGAGGGAATCGAGCATGAGTTCTCTTCGTCGATGACTCTACAACAAAATGGAGTTGTTGAGAGGAAAAATTGTGTGCTTCAATAAATGGCTAGAGTCATGCTTCATGGTAAGGATCTAGCTGTGCATTTTTTGTAGGAAGCCATTAACACTGTATGTCACATTGTTAACAGGTTTTATCTTAGACCTAAAACTAATATGATACCTCATAAGATCTGGAAAGGAAAAAAGCCTACTTTAAAGTACTTTCGTGTGTTTGGAAGCAAGTGCTATATTATGAGAGATAGAGGAAACTTAGGCAAGTTTTATTCATTGTTTATATAATTTGCGGCATTCAAATATATGATTAATTTGACGTGATTATTTAACCATCTAGATATAACAATTGGTGACTTGTTGCTAATTTTTTATATTATTTTAATTTCGCATAGTATACCTATTCATCCCCATCTAGGTATTGTTAGGGTCGAATTACGTAAATTTCACAACTGATTGTGTTACCTCTTCATTTTCATTTTCATCAAATTGCTTCTTTTTTCGAATCGTATTAATCCAATTGAAAATATTTCCATATTGCAATGCACAAGATTGTGACTGTGAAGCTTTGAAAAAAGAAAAAGAAAAAAAAAACTTATTTCTTATTTTTTGTTTTTGGGCTCCATACATTGCTGGGCTTGAGGAATTGGTGTTTTGTGCCTCACTTCAAGTCCGGCTCTGCTTGAAGGTATTTGAATGTTTGATATTGCTAATTAATCATTATATGCATCAAAGTAGGAGAGTGTTATTTTTCATTATAATGAAGAAGTTGATATTGATGAAATGAAGTTGAGACAATTAATGATTAAGATAAAATGCTTCAGTATTTTATTTCATTATTATTAATATTTTTCAATTTTAATGTTATTTATATTAAGGAAATTATGTTAAAGTTTATAACATGTATCCACATATCCTAATTTTATTAAAAAATTCTTATTGGTCTACCCCGTATCGTATCGTATCGTATTCAAATTATGTATTTGTATCCATACTTATTAGTTAGAAATTCATGCCTCATCTCCAAATTCATTTGGGGTTGCCAGCTAATATTATTAAGATATACAGGAGGTTCTAGTAACTTAGATATTCCAAAATCCTAACCGTAAACTAGGTCAAGCTTTATCTAGGGTTGGTGATACGATCCAAGAGTCAAGCCCGACGAAGTCGAGCTCAAGACGAGACCCGTTGATTATAGAAGGAGGCCCGATGACACGTTCGAAAGCAAAATAGGTGAAATAGGCGATTGGATTACTCGTTTAAGCTACGGTTGACGACATGGTGATCTTGGCAAAGAATGGAACAAGTTTCGTGATGGGGTCGATGGTTGAAACGGGTTGGAGCAACTTGATTCAAGCAAAGGAAGACGGAGACCCAAAATTTGCATTCCTTCACAAAAAATCCGCCTATTAGTCTTTGGCCGTTCGGGTCAGTATGGCGTGCCCACGCCTTAAGAAAAGTTTGCTTCAGCTTCCATTCGAGTTAATAAGGTATGCACACGCCTTAAGAAAAGTTCGCTTCAGCATTGTGCATTGTGCAAAATTTTCATTTTTCGCGAATTTTTCTTATTTAACTAGGATTCTAATTTATTACAATCTTTTATTATTTTAGTAAGTTCATTCAGGTACAATTAGGGTTTTTA